>VSMD01121692.1:0-55809 GCA_008750895.1 Mirza zaza
TTTGAGACAGAGTCTCACTTTATTGCCCAGGCTAGAGTGAGTGCCGTGGCGTCAGCCTAGCTCACAGCAACCTCAAACTCCTGGGCTCAAGCAATCCTGCTGCCTCAGCCTCCCAAGCAACTGGGACTACAGGCATGCGCCACCATGCCCGGCTAATTATTTTTTCTATATATATTAGTTGGCCAATTAATTTCTTTCCATTTATAGTAGAGATGGGGTCTCGCTCTTGCTCAGGCTGGTCTCGAACTCCTGAGCTCAAATGATCCGCCCACCTCGGCCTCCCAGAGAGCTAGGATTACAGGTGTGAGCCACCGCGCCCGGCCCATTCACATTTATTGAAAGAGTTGATAAGTGGGGTGGATTTCTGTTCTTCCTGTTGAGAAGAACATTATTGCCATTTTGGTGACTGGGATCTTTCCTTTAGCTTTTTGGGATTTATACACTTATGGGCATCTATTGTGCTGATCCATGTATAGTGCAATTCTGAGTACTGCCTACGGGGCAGGTATGGACTTGGCGAATTCTCTCAGCATTTTCTTGTCTGGAACAGACTTTATTTCTCCATCTAATATGAAACATAGTTTT
Source organism: Mirza zaza (assembly GCA_008750895.1). Classification (NCBI taxonomy): domain Eukaryota; kingdom Metazoa; phylum Chordata; class Mammalia; order Primates; family Cheirogaleidae; genus Mirza; species Mirza zaza. The sequence goes on from VSMD01121692.1 coordinate 586, forward strand.
CAAGGTAGAAAATTCTAGGCTGGCAGTTGTTTTGTTTAAGAAAATTGAAGTTGGGGTCCCAGTACCTCTGGATTGTAAGGTTTCTACTGAGAAATCTGCTGTTATCTTGATGGTTTTCCCCTTGCAGGTCAGTTGTTGCTTACATCTAGCTGCTTGTAGAAATTTCTTTTTCACTTTGACTTTTGCCAGGTTGAATGCCATGTGTCTTGGAGATGTTCTATTTGCTATGAATCTTCCCACAGTTTGAAGACTATCTTGTATCTGGATGTCCAGATCTCTGGTGATACTGGGGAAGTTTTCTACAGTAATTCCCTCAAATATATATTTTCCATGCTTTTAGCACTTTCTTCTTCTCCCTTAGGGATACCCTATAATTCATATGTTTGTTTGCTTCATCTAGTCCTATAACTCTCTACGTGATTGTTCTGCCTCTTGTTCTCTTCTCTGCCTCTTTTAATGATTGGGTTAGCTCAAGAGCTTTGTCTTCAAGCTCTGAGATTCTTTTTTCTCCTTGGTTTAATATGTTGCTGAAAATTTCTGCTGTATTTTGAAAATACATGAAAGATACTTTCATTTCTTACTTATCAATTCTTTCAATAAATGTGAATGGCTTTAACTGCACTAAAGAGACATAGGCTGGCCGAATGGATAAATATACACAAGTCATTTCTTTAAATTCTATTATATCCTTCCTAATTTTATCAAGCTCTTTAGTGACTTTCTCATTAATTTACTGAGATATTTTTTGGGCTTCTTTTAATTGGTCTTCAACTTTCTCATCAATTCCATTTATTTTATTTGCCATCCATATTCTGAATTCCATTTCTGTTGTTTCAGCAATTTCCTTGTAGTTGGAGTTCATTACTGTAGCTGTGCTGTGATCCCTTGAGGGCATTGAACTGTTTTGATTTTTCATGTTTCCAGGGTTCTTTTGATGGTTTCCTTTTTATCTAAACCCTCTTTTCCAAATTCCAAGTTAATAGGTTTTCCAGATTTCTGTTCCTTGCCAGGAACTCTACTGATAGTTATAGAATGTTCAAGTTGGGATCTGGATGAAACTCTCTTCACTGAGGCTGGTATTGTGTGGATTGCTCTACTCAGGGTCTCCCCACAGAGATAATTGTAGCAGTTGGATAAGACTGTCATGGGTTCCTAGGTTGTGGGAGTTTGCCCAAAGCAGGTTGCAGTTCGCTAGTGGCTTGAGTCTGGGGTAACTCTGGTGGGGCAGTGGACTTTGGAGACACTCTTCCAACAATGCTTTGGTGGTAGAGGCTCTGGGATGGGGTCCTGGGGCTCATGTGTAAGGCTGGAGACTTGAGGATGGTGTCTTGGACCTGGTGGTATTTCTGGAGTTACAGGGGTGAGCCTCAGGCTCTGGAGTGAGAACCTCAGTGCTGGGACTGGGAATGACTGTGAGCAGAACCTCTGAGCAAGGACTCTGAGCCAGGGGTGGGGCTGTGCAGATGGTAGGTGGGGCTGTGCAGATGGTAAGCTGATCTGATCTGGAGGGAGGGGTTCAGGGTCAAGTAGGCAGGATGCAGTTTGGGCCTGGATGGTAGGGTCGGAGTGAGCAAGAAGCAGGCTGTTCTGCAAGTGCCAGGGTTCTGCTAATGGCAAGTAAGGCGGGCTGTTGTTGGCTCTGGTGGCTCAGGGGCCATTTGGCTGTCCGTGCACCTCTTGGAGCCTGCAGACACAGCCACTCTTAGCCTCTCAGTTTGGCCCCACTGCATTCCTACATAAGAGACTCCCAGCTGGGACTAGGGTGGAGCTGGAAGCAAAGCCCTTGAGTAAAGCCTCTGAGCCAGAAGTGGGGCTATGCAGATGGCAGGCTGACCAGACCTGGAGGGTGGGGTCAGGGCCAGGCAGGCAGGAAATGTCTGGGGCCTGGAGGGCCCTTTGGGACCAAGCAAATTGCAGGCTGCTTCTTAGGCACAAGGGTCCTGCAGATGCCAGGTCAGATGTATAGAGGTCATAGCTCTCCATGCCTCAGTCAGGACCTGCCAAAGTGGTCACCTAAGGCCTTTCAGGGAAGAGCCTGTTTTGCCCCAGCATGAGTGCCTCTGAGTATAGAATGAAATGGAGCAAGAAGCAAAGCCTTTGTGCTGCGGCTCTGAGCATAAAGAAGGGTCCATATAGATGGTGGGCCGACTGGACCTGTAAGGTGGGCTCAGGGCCAGATAGTCAGGAGGTGGCTGAGACCCGGAGGGTGAATTAGGGGCCACACCAGCAACAGATTGCTTTTTAGGCACATATGTCCCGCAATTGCCCGGTCAGAAGTGCAGAGGTTGTAGCTCTCCACGCCCCACCCAGAACCCACTAAAATGTTCACACAGAGTCTCTAAGATTGTTACCTACTGCTCTCTGATCAATTCCTGTGCCCAGGTCTCACTGAACTCTTGGTGTGAAGTGACTGGCTTTAAGTTCTAGGGTAAGGCTCAGGGAAGCCACAAGACAGTCCACTCCTTCCCCAGCCTGGTGTAGACCCTGAGCGGTGAACACAAGTGTTCAGGATGGCTTTAGCTGTTGCCTGATCCCCATAGTGCCTGTTGTCCAGTGCAATAGCTCTACATAGACTCCAGGCATGTCCCTGAGCAGGTAGGAGGTGTGTGGGGGTGGTGGGTGCCATTTTGCAGTTCAATCCACACTGAGCCAGCAGGGTGAGCAGGAAGCTCCTGCACTCTGTTCTCTTCTTGTTCTTCTTGTGTTCTCTAATCTTTTTGCATGTATCACCCTATCACTTTTTTTCCCCACACTGAGCATCCCATGTTGCTTCTCTGCGAATTCACAATGCTGCTTCTAGGATGAGGAATCTGTATGTAAGCAGCTGCCTGCACCTTTCACTTCTTTCCTTGGGAGCGAGCTGAGAGACTGCCTCTAGTCTGCCATTTTTCTCCCCTCAGCCTCTGGTTTTTGTTACAGCAGCCCAAATGAACTAAATGCATAGTAAAAGATAAAACAGTTTCTATTCTGTACCAATCAAAACCATGATTGGTGAAGTCCAGTGGTGGTGACAGAGACACATGAGCAAGCTCATCTATCTGATCAACCACTATGTGCCCACTTGATATGTGTTTTAAGTGGAAACCAAGCATTAAAATAATTTTTTAGAGTCAACCGAATTTTAAAAATAGAAATTGAAACAAACACAATGATCACTATAACCATCTGAACTCTCAGGACATATTTGCAGATCTCTGAGTGATTATAGGAAACATTCAGGTGCATGATCTCTCAGGGCTCTTCCAGCTTTAATCCTTTGTGTATGTATGGGTAAAATTGTTAAAGGGCTCCATGAACTGGAAAGATACAAATTACTTTACCACATAGGAATTCTGGTAATTATGGTTGTTATGAATACAAAGACTAAATGTTTTAGTACCCTTAATTTCAGTTATCCTGAGAAATAGTATACATTTTTCATAACACAGTGGCTTAAGTGCCCCCCAATTTTACTTAAGCTATTACATTGTGTTGAGAAATTCTAGGAGGGCAAGAGAGAAGTCATTTTGAAAAAAAGCAGGAAGGACATGTTCAATAAAGGAGAGAAGACAATTTGACATTTCTAAAGGTAAATTAAGTATTATAAAATGTCAATAGGAAGTAATACTATATCTCATGGTTATTTGATTTATCTTTAGTTCAAGGGTGCCTTTTTCCTTATGTCAGTATTGTGAAAAGGCAGAATTATATTGAACATTTCACAAGATATGTCAATTCAGTAGTTATTTTCATTTATATGTTTTAATACAGATAGTTTGTGGAAAGCGTAGGAACTCTTGGCTATTTAATTAGTCTGAAAATAAACCAGGCCAGACTGAAACAGATAGCAGATAAATAAGCAAAGATAAAAATATTTCTGCCTTCTGTACTTCCTGATCAACCTGTCTTTGTCTTTAATTCTTTGAGAGAATCATATGGTCTTTGTTCTTGTTTTTATTTATGTGATAAATTGCATTTATAGATTGGTTTATATTGAACCAGCCTTGCATCTCTGGGATAAAGTCCACCTGGTTATGATGATTTTTTTCTTTTCTTTTTTTTATTTCAGGAAATTATGGGGGTACAAACATTTTGGAATTTTTTTTTTTATGTGCTGTTGGGTTCAATTTGCTAATATTTTGTTGAGGATTTTTGCATCTAAATTCATGAGGGATATTTGTCTGTAGTTTTCTTTTTTTGTTTTGTCCTTTCCTAGCTTAGTATCAAGGTGATATTGGTGATATTGGTTTCATAAAATGAGGTACAAATATATCATGTTTCTTTCCTATTATTTTTCTCTCACATCATAAAGTTTTTCCCTGCATTTCAGTCACCTCAAGGGAAACCAAATACTCAAAAAGACAACAACTGAGTTATGTTTGAAATGCATTGTAGGAACTGGAAAAACCAAAAGTGTGACTACAATAGGAGCTGGGTGCTGGGAAATCTGCCTGTGCTGTAGGAGATGGCCAATAGGGAAGATTTGGGAGATGCCTGCATTTCCGGAGCTGGGCACTCACTGGGAAAGGTGCCCACACTATAGGAGCTGGGAAGTTGCTAAAGAAGAAGCTACCTATGCTGCAGGAGCCTTCCAGGAGAGCACACAGGAACAAGGAAGCAAAATTCCTTTCTCTAGTAATGTCTCCTCAGTGCTCTCTATTGACCAAACTTAGCATCATGCCAGCTAAGAGGAAAAGTAAAGGTTCCAGACCCATTTTTACAGAATAGGCAATAATGATCAATTTGGAACTACAAGGCAATGCATACATAGCTAGCACACTCTCTAAAACTTAATATGGTCAAAATGTAACTCTTGATTCACCATCAATAGCCTTCAATCTTTTCCTACTCCTGATTTCCACATCTCTGTCAATATTACCTCCATTCACTTAGTTGTTAAGCCACAAAGCTCAGTTATTTTGTATTCTTATGTTTTCCTCACCATTTTTATCCAGTCCATTACCGTATTCTCTCAGGGATACCTCCCAAATATGTGAATGTAACCACTTTTCTTCAATTTCATTACCCTAACCCTGGTCTGTCTAAATAATCATGACCTCACCTGTACTTTCAAAATAGTTCCAAAATTTTTCTCCATGTTTCGTTTCTTGCTTCCCGCCCCACCAACAATCTATTGTCTACACAGTAGAGAGACTGAACTTTCATAAAACGTAAATCATACCATGCCATTACCTTATCTAGAACTCCAATTTGCTTCCTATCTCTTTCAAAATAAATTGAACTTTACCAGGGTCTACAAGGCCCCACATGATCTGATATAGGACTCCCTTTCTTTGTCCTCTTTTCCTATTAATTTCTCCTTTCCTCACTCTGCTCCAGACTCATTGGCCTCCTTAATGCTCTTCAGGAAGCCTATACTCCTTCCTGTCTAAAGGTTTTGCATGTGTTTGTTCTTGCCTTGAAATAGTCATCACCCATATTTTCACATGGCTCTCTTCTTTGTGTCATCCTCACTTTAGCCCAAATATCATCTCTTTAGCTAATCTAAAATAGATCCCACTCAGTCATTCATTATCCTCTGATTTTGCTTTATTTTTCTTTGTATCACTTGTTGCCATCTAACCTACTATATAGATGTATAATATATATAATGTATATATATACACACACATGCATACATCTATAATTTAATCCTTTTTTAACCACTAGATAATAAGACACATAAGAACAGAAACCTTGTCTATCTTGTTCTCAAATTTATCTCAAAGCATCTAGAATAGTGTCTGGCACATAGTATTCTCTTAGTAAGTATTGAATAAATGAGTAAATGGAGCTGTAACTTATACCTTTATTTTTATGTCTTCCACATATTTAGACTTCAGTTATTGATAAGAAAGGGGACATTTCATTAAAATCTTGCATGATGAAATATTTTATATGATACTTTCCACCATTGAATCACTAAAGCTTACATGCACACTCATTTGCATAATATTAGAACACAGTGGAGGAGTGTAATATGTTATCTAAGTTCTAGTACATGCTTAAGGTCTCTCTGTGATATCACTCATAAGTGGTTGTCTGATGTATTCTTGAATACTTCTATTAATATTTCTATTAATTAGGAACTCACTACCACACAAGGCGGCACATTTCACTGATGGAGAGATTCTAATATCCATCTTCAATATCCCTTTCTTCAACTTTCACCAGATTTGGGAATCAGAGAGCCATAGAGCTAATTCTGTCACCTACTACTTCTGTGCCCTGGAACAAGTTATTTAATATTTGTGAACCTCGAGTTTTTATCTGTAAAATGGGCATAAGTATCCTTACCACTGAAGGAAAGAAAAATTACCAGGTAGACAAATTATGGGATGGGAGGTGGGAGAAGTAGTTAAGTGGAAGTTAAAGTTTAGTGGAAATTGTGAAAAACAAAATGTAGCTAACCGCCAACTTGTAAGAGGATGTAGCTAACCGCAAAACTCCCACTTCTGTAACCGGCTTGCTTGCTTTGCAGTGCAGATGTCAGCCCAAGGGGTATAAAACCCCCAGACTAAGAAAGTTCGGGGCTACTCTCCCTCCTTGCATGGAGTGGTGATAGCTCCTGCCCCAGGAGTAAATAAAATTTGGCTAATTTGATTTTGGTGTCCGAGTCCCCTTAATCCACTGGTTTATAATACCACACAGAATCACTGCATAAATTAAGTGAGAGAAAATAGCCAAACATCTAGCATGGTTCCTGGTGCATAAGAGGAACTGAATAAATGTCACTTGAATTGCTCTTTCTCTTATTCCATTTTTTTCAAGTATTATGGGGTACAAACAATTTTGGTTACATCAATTGCTTTTATAATGCTTGAGTCATGGTTCTGAGTGACTATCACCCAGATATTGTCCATTTTACCTGTTACATAGATTTTCATCTGTCCCCTCCTTCCCCCTCTCCCCTGGTTGATTTCTTTTGAGTTTTACTTCCTTCTTTGCACATGTGTGCTGATTGGTTACTTCCAATTTAATAGTGAGTACATGTGGTGTTTGTGTTTTCATTCTTTAGATACTTCACTTAGGATAATGGCTTCCGGTTTCATCCAAATTGTTGCAAAATGCATTAAGTCATCTTTCTTAATGGCTGAGTAGCATTTTATGGGGAACATGTACATTTTGTTAATCCAATCATGAATTGATGGGCATTTGGATATAGAATACAACAAAAGCAGTCCTAAGGGGAAAATGTGTAGCCTTAAAGGCCTACAATAAAAAGAAAGACTACAAGTTACCAATCTAACGACACATCTCAAGGAACTAGGAAAGGAAGAGCAAACCAAGCCCAAAGCCAGTAGAATAAAAGAAATAACTAAGGTCACAGCAGAACTAAATGAAATCAAAAACAAGAAAATTATACAGAAGATCAATGAAACAAAAAGTTGGTTCTTTGAAAAGATAATCAAAACTGGTAGACCTCTTGCTAGATTAATCAGGACTAGAAGAGAGAGAACTCAAATAAGCTCAATTAGAAATAAAAAAGGAGAGATGATCATTGATACCACAGAAATACAAAATATCATCTGTGAATGCTATGAAAATCTCTATGCACATAACCTCAAAAACATAGAGGAAATGGATGAGTTTCTGGAAACACTCAAACTTCCAAAACTCAATCAGGAAGAAATAAAACAGCTATATAGACCAATAACAAGTAACAAGATTGAAGCAGCAATAAAAAACCCTGTTGGAAGGGTTGTTTATTGTTGGAAATAATAATATTAATAAAAAAAAAAAACATGGACCAAATGGATTCACAACTGAATTTTACCAGACCTACAAAGAAGAGTTGGCACCCATTCTGCAGAAATTATTCTTATTCCAAACTTTATTTCTCTTTGTTTATGGAAGGTATAAGTTACTATAGGCCCATTGTATACCCACTAACATATCCCTCAAAATAAGGACATATGTTACTATTTTAGTGACTATAGCAAATTATATTTTTTATCTAACTGAAGATGGAGAAAGAAAGTATGTAAGGCCAAATAGAAAGGTAATTTTAATACATATTATCACCTTTCGTACTGCTCACGAGTTTTCTCTTGTTTCAGGCGCCATCTGTTATGGACCTTAGATGTCAACACACTGTCTTGTCCATTAGGGAGAGTAGAGGTTTACCGCCAAATTTGAAAATGAAAACATCAAGAATGAAGAAAGGTGACATAATATTTTCCAGAAAAGGCAATATTCTTCTCCTAGCATGGAAAGACAAGCGAGTTGTCTGAATGATATCAACGATCCATGACACTTCTGTCTCAACAATAGGAAGAAAAAAGTAGAAAAAGGGGAGAGGATATTGTATAACCTGCCTGCATCAAGGAATACAATGCCCACATGAAAGGCATTGACTGTGTGGATCAATTCCTTTCGTGTTGTTCCATTCTAAGGAAAACATTGAAATGGACAAAAAAAGTAGTGCTGTATGTTATAAACTGTGGACTTTTCAATTCATTTAGAGTGTACAATGTCCTCAATCCACAAGCAAAAATGAAGTATAAACAGTTTCTGCTATCGGTGGCGAGAGACTGGATAACGGATGACAATAATGAAGGCTCTTTGGAACCAGAGACAAATCTGTCCAGCCCTTCCCCTTGGGGTGCAAGGAGAGCACCTTGTAAAGATCCACCCAAAAGGTTGTCAGGTGATATGAAGCAGCATGAACCTATGTGTATTCCAGTGAGTGGAAAGAAAAAATTTCCTACAAGAGCCTGCAGAGTTTGTGCCACCCATGGAAAAAGGAGCGAATCTAGATGCTTATGTAAAGTTTGTTTGGTCCCTCTTCATAGAAGAAAATGTTTTACGCAGTACCATACGTTAAAAAAGTACTAGGAACTTTAATTGTTTAATTAGTTGTTTGTTTAATTGTTTTTGTAAATGAAAATGTTATAATTACTGTAAAACAACACCTAAAGTGCATTATGATCTGTAGTTATGATGATTTAAATAACGTACAGTTTGCCCCAAAACGTGCGGTCCCTGGCGTATGTCTTAGAGATTTCTATGTGGTATGAAATGTGTTATCATGTATTCTCTGTTGGTGAATTAAACCAAACATAGTAAAAATTTCCATGCAGTCTATCAGGCAGGCAATATTGTTCCTTTAATTTGAACTGGATTGACTCTACAGGAGTTTCTGATGTTCTTTATCTTGTCTGCCTATAAAAATGAAAGCAGTTTTTTCCTCCTCTTCCTGGGGGATTCTAAGTGCTAAATACTCACATACTATTAATTTATCCTCTGGAGCTTTCCATTTCCTTCTATAGGGTATGTCTGGAGGCACAGCTCATATACCTTGTTATGGGATGGATCCTTGAGATTTGGAAACATGCTATATACTCAGAGTTGGGGAAAACTGAAGCCACCAGACCATATCTAGGAGATCTCAGTAACTTCTATCAGTCTCATGATGTGAATTTGTTCCCTGCCATAGTGCAGAAGAGGAGAAGAAAGTAGTCTTTCTCAAACTGTCATTTCCAGATACTTCATAGCTTTTAGGTCTATTATTGCTCTTCATGAAGTTATACATGAAATTATGTGACCCAGAAATACCACTTCTACATATTTACCCAAGAGAAATTTAAATATGTTTACATGAAAATGTGGACATGAATGTTCATAGCCTCGTGATCCATGATAGTCAAAAAGTAGAAGCAACCCAAATGCCCATCAACTGATGAATGACATAAATAAAATATAGTATACCAACACAATGAAATATCATTTGGCCATGAAAAGGAATTAAATGCTATCACAACATGAAGGATATTTGACAGCATGTATGGACCTTGAAAATATTACCCTAAGTAAATTAAACCCATCACAAAAGACTAGGGGAGAAGAATGGGAAATACAGGAATGGGAAGTGACTACTGATGGATATGGGTTTCTTTGGGGGATGATGCATATGTTCTTAAGTCAATTGTGGTAATGGTTGTACAATTCCATGAATATACTATAAACGATTGAATTGTATACTTTAAATGGGAGAATTGTATAGTATGTGAATTATATCTCAATAAAACTGTTTCAAAAATTATATTGCTAACTTTTTGAATGCAAAGCCCAAGAATCCTTTGGAGTCTTTAGTACAGATCAAAAAGACACATCTATCGACATCTTCCTTTTCAGTGATACCTTTTAGTGTAATTGACCTATATATCTGAAAAGGTCTGAAAAGTTCCCTACAAATCCCATGTCAGTTGGCATATGGATTTTTGCCTTATTCTTCCACGAGCTCTATTTTTCTTAAGAGACATGGTGAGGTCACAGGAAAAATACTGAACTTGAAATCAAAAGATATGAATTTGAAACACTGCCCAGCCACTTCCTAGCTCTACAACTTTGGGCTAATTACTTAGTCTCTCTGAGTCTTAGTTTTTTGGGTTTTTTTGAGACAATAAAATGTAGGTCTAGGGTAAAATATAATGTATTATATATGTTAAAGTTATTTAGAAATTATGCAGTTGTAAAAATATGGCATGCTATCATTTGTTTAAACACACATACTCTAACATGCTCTAAAGCAGAGCTGTCATCCTTTTATTTGGCAAAATGTCATGTAAATTTTGGTCCTGTAAGAAATCTGCTCTGTACACAAACCCATATCATACCACAGAAAAATCAACCAATTAGTAAGCCAGGTTGGTTTATTTGATAGTATAATTGGTAAGCCTTGTTTCCCCCATTTTATAGAAGAGGAAGCAGAAATTTGGCAAGATTAAATGACTTCGCTTATGTGGCAGCCATGGAGGTATGCAGTTCAGATTTTTCTTCAAGAGAGCTACTTCTGGAAGAACAGCTAAGTTGACCAACTCCAGTAGTGCCTTTGGTCTCCATTGCAGCATTCTTGCCTAGGACATGCTCAGTTAAAACACAAACACAAAGGAATAGACTTCATGGAGTACTTACTATATGCCAATCTCTGGGCTAGGAGTCTGGAGGCTTCCCAACTTACAATCAAGTAGACAGCCATATGTGAAGATGGCTTCTAATTGCAAGGCAGGATGTGACCAGGACTTCAATAAATGTGCTAAGACTAAAGAGCAGAGAGATTGGTTCTGAAGCTAGAAAGGTGTATTGAAGTAAGTGATCAAAGGGCTGGGTATACAGACGGGTAAACGTTGAGCAAAGTAGTAGGCATTCCAGCCAGCAGTGACAGCATGAAGAATGGCACCAAGGTGAGTGATGACATCATATTTATAGGCAAAAAACAAGTATCTTTGAATCCTTTGATGTCAAGTTCAGGACAGGGAAGAGCAGGAGTGAGGGCTGTTGCAGAAGTAGAACAGACCAGGTCACACGTGGTCTTATGTGCCAAGGTAAGAGACGTGTACTTAATCCTATGGACAACCAGGAGTTGTTGACAAGTTTAAGTGTGTACATGTGGTAGAGGAGGAGTGTTCATGATTTTTTACCTTGATACATCTAACTCCAAAGTCTGTAATGTTCTGAATATATCCGCAGAAATATTAATACACACCTATGCACCATAATGCATTTACATACTAGAAAGAACAGTAGACCATGGTGAAACAGCTAAACCTCTTTAGATTTCAGTTTTCTCATTTGTAAAATGAATATGATCTCTGAGGTTCCTCCCACCCTATACTTCTGTGATTCTGTTCTTAATAACTTGTCTAGACACAACTTAGATGATGATAGCTCTGGCATTAAAATGTACTTGAATTGGGTCTATACCATTAATGTGGAGTAGTTAAGCAATTAGCAATTTAATTTGACAGTGTAGCTGAGCTTCCAAAGTAGATTTATCTAAACTGGGTCAGCTATCTGGTTAAGACTCATCTACAGCCTGAAAAGCACACTACTCAGCTTACATTTTTTAAAACCAGTGCTTTAGTTGCATGTTTGAAATCTAATGCCTATTTTGCATTGTTCCCAATGCCTCAAGAAGCAGTGGCCTGTCAGACTTGCTGATAGTTAAACATGTGGGAAATGCCCCCAGCTAACCCTAGTCATTAAATCTGACGGCTTGTTGGGTCCAGGGAGGCAGCCCAGGCAGGCAGCCCAGGCAGGCAGCTGCATAATTGAGTGCTGCAGTGAATCTTTTTTTGTTGTTGTTTTTGTTTTTCTTTGTAAAGCATATTTTTGACCAAGTCTTTTCCAGTTATCCATCTCTCTGGTGATGATGAAGAGTTGATTTCTTCAGCAGATAATAATTGAAAAATTATGAACCCAGGGATGTAGAGGTAAGTGTTGTCTTGCCTATCTGGCAAATGATACAATCAAAGAATTTGGGATTTGAAAAGCCCTTAAAAGTCATCTTGTCTAAATCCCTGATTTTACAAATAAGAAAGGCATTGGGCTAGTTTGCTTCTTTAAAATTCAGATATTTGTAGTCACTTCTACTTTAGCCTTATTCCTCCTCCTCATCTACCATAATCATGGAGTTTTCATAAAAATGTGATTTCTTACCAGTTTAATGCTTTTGATGATAACTATGTAGTTTAGCTAGAGAATGGAATCTTGTGTGGTTGTACTGGAAAGCTATTCATTTAACTATTCCTAAGGGGTCTCATTGCTCTTTAATGCTTATCTTCTTGAGCATTAATGTAAATTTGTTCAACGTTCATTCAGCACCTTTTATTGAGCTGATATTTTTTCTCTCTCTCAGATGAGTAAGACATGTTCTCTGCTTTGAGGAGCTCATTCTTTTTTGGGGGAGTGGACACTCTAAAAAGCAATTTAATGTGACAAGTATTATAAAAAGGAAGTATATGTGAAGGACAAAAATGAGGGAACAGTTAGTCCCACGTGAGGTATGAGAGATCAACAGAGATCAAGCAACACTTGAACTAGCCCTGGGAGGGAAAAAAAAAAAAGGGGCCTTGAGCAGGGGCTTGATGTAGAGGAGGACATTCCAGGCAAGGTAATGACTCAAAGTTACTGAAGCACACAAGAGCATGGCACATATTGAGAAAGTGAAAGTGGTAGAGCTGAAGTTGAGGGTTTCTGGCTGCAAAGGGGCCTGGGTGGTAGCCCCCCAAATTCAAATTAGAGCAGGATTGGTGAGGACCTTGCAAGGCAGCTGAAGGCATATGGTATTTGTCTTATATCCATTGTTCTATAGGTGGTAACCCTTGATGATTTGTGAGTGACACGTGGTTTAGAAAGGCACCCTTGTGGCTTTAGTGTACAGGATGAACAGGATGTAGGGAGATCAATGAGAAAACTCCTATAAATTCACAGTTATCCCTGACCACAGACATATAGCTTTAGGTTTCTATATGTGTCATTAACCCGTATATAGAAGACACTGGTTATCTATATTAATCTGCTCAGGCTGCCATAACAAAACAACATAGACTGGGTGAGAGTGGTGGCCTGAACAACAGAACTCAGTTCTTGAGGCTGGAAATCTGAGATTGAGATGTTGGCTGATTTGGTTTTTGGTGAGGCCTCTCTCTCTGGACATCTCCTCTTTGTGTCCTCACATGGCCTCTTTGTGTATGTGTGTGTGAGCATGAGAGCAAGAGCGAAAGAGAGAGAGAGAGAGAGATCTTTGGTGTCCTTCTTCTTAAAAGACCATTAGTTATATCAGATCAAGATCCCACCATTATGACATAATTTAACCTTAATTACCTCCATAAAGTTTCTATCTCCAAATACAGCCACATTGAGATTTGGAGCTTCAATAAATGAATTTTAAGGTAGATACAGAAATGTATCATTCATCCCCAGGTAATCATTACTCGGTACTCTGAACAGCCTGGTCATCCCCAATTCTAGCATTGCACTCCATGTTTTACTCTATTTTTATCCTCTCCAACAACAACCCCTTGACTTCTCCATTTCCCCAAGCCATAATCCCTTTACCTCTACAACTTTCAGACCTTCCTAGAAGTGGCAAACCAACTTTTTTCATCAGAATTATAGACACAGAGGATGATCCTTTAGCCTCAGCTCCCTTTTCTGCAACCTGATGGGGCATGTGAACTGTGAATGCCACATCGTTTCCCAAAGTTCACACCTGAGAGACTAGTCCATTAAATGAATGCTGAATGAATGCTAGGGAACAAGTTTAATGGCAGGATTGACTGGAACTAGAAATAGGAGTGGTTTATAGACTTTGCATGCAATGCTTCATGTCAAAAAGCACTATAAAATTTTTAGCAGAATTTTAGAACCCTGGTTTTGCTTTTTCAAATATTTGCTCACATATAATTTTACTTAATATAAAATTAATTGGATATTATTTAATAGATAAGGCAATATAGATGGGAAAATAAGATAAAAATACATAGTCATTATCAAGTTTTGCATAGGAACAGTAACATAATTATATGCTGTATCTCTAGCCCTTATAACAGTGGCCTGGATATTTATGGAATTAATATAAAAATGAGATAACATTTAATACAGATTAATTCAGCAAAAATGTATTGTGTAACAACTCAGTGTCAAATAATTTGCTAGGGGCTGAGAGATCTAGCAGGGGTGAAACCTGCTCCCATGCCTATGATCATGGAATGCTCCTTGTCTAGGCCATGCTAGACATGCTGTTTGAAACCAAAATTTTGGGAGGGATTCACAGGGAGAACTGGCTACATTAGCCTAATCCAGAGACAAACTTTGTAAGGACCATATATTAAATAGTTTAGGCTTTGAGGTCTGCCCATTTTCTGTTGCAACCATTCAAATCTGCATTTTTAGCAGGAAAAAAGCAATAGACAATATGTAAATGAGTGAGTATGGCTGTGTTTCGATAAAGCTTTATTTATACAAACAGGCCAGATTTGGTCCATTGGCCAGTTTACAGTCCCTGGAATCAGTACAAGAGCCATTGGGGTGAAAGTCAGATTACCTTCATACACATAAAATTGTAGAATTTGGGAACTGAATGGATTCCACAGACATTGTCCTCTGTTGTGCTCAAATGACTAAATCGTAACCCTGGCAAATCCAACTCTCCACTTAAGTGAACAGGAATAAGTGAACAGGAATTGAGAAAAGCCAGGATCATGCTGGTTGGTTTCCATTTTAATACATGACCACTAATTTTGAGTGACTCCCTAATGCTACGTTGAAATCCTACTTCATTTACCTAACATACTCATTATCCCCCTCAACTAGAGGAGTTTTTTGTCCTTATCTTTTTCACTTGAGCTTCAACATGCAGCAGCTATGGAAGTGTGTGCCTGGATCTCCCCACAGGAAGGAACTTGCCAGCTGCAAGGAATGCAGCTAACTGACAGCCTCCAACCATTAGCTCTTTCAGGAAATACCTCAGCTTTTCAGGTGAAGCCGCATTCTCCCTAGGTAATTATTGGCCAATGATTGGAAACACTAGAAGCACAAGGGCCTGGCCATTTTGGCCAGGGTGGAACTCCTTTAACTCTTTTTCTTTGCTGTGGAGCTCTGTTTTGGGTTGCCGATAATTTTTCAAATCTCATAGCTGTCTGAGATTCTCCCTACCTGATGCTGTTTCTTTCACCCTTTCTTTTCACTAATATCCAAACCTACAGACTATTTTAAACAGAAATATATAATGTGCAAAAATATTAAAAGCTAACTTTATTTATTTATGGTCTCAGCATTTAAAACATTTGCTATATAGCAAAGGATTTAAAATAATTAATGTTCCATCTAGTTAAAGGAAAGAACTGAATCATCATGCGATTAATGGTTGCTGCTGCCTACCTCGGTCCTCTGCTAACCTCCCACTGTACAAGTATTGAGTCTTTTCCCCAGGAGACTAAAGCAGCAGCTCCAAAACCAAAGAGCATCACTAACTGAAAGATAACAAGGTGTGACAAGGACTGACAACTATTTTCCACACTATTCAGAATAGTACAAGAGTCTATACTTTCCTATAGGGTTTTGTCCACTCAATGACAGTGCCTTGGGAAATGAATTTATTGCATTTTATTCTGTAGACTTGACTCTATGATATAAGAAAAAAAATAAAGAGAAGCATAGCGCTTCAATCATTATTTTGGCTTTCTGTTGATTGAATTTGTATAGCATCAACTTGCTGATTCTCATTTAATATTCATATCTCTTGTGGGTATAGTTCCTTGCAGTGGAGAGACTTTGCCCTCCACTATTGCATGTGAATCTTCTAACACTCTTGTAAGGGGACAAGGACAGGTATTACTATCTTTGTCATGCATATAAGGAAAATGAGGTTTATAGAGGTTATATGCTTCTTTCAATGTCAAAAGCAAGAAATGCAAAAGATGTCAATATATCCTAAGTTGCTCAAGTCTTTCCAAGGCTCATTCTGCTATACTACATTGCTGGGGAGATATTACTATGACAAAACACAGGAAGTCATCTGTGATTGCAGTTCAAGCTTTTATCAAATATGGCTTTGTGCGTAATAACAAATGTAGAACATTTGTTTCTTTATTCCATTTACATGAGATGCGAAAGAAATAAAATATTCATTAATGAAAACTGCTTTGAAGTATAAAACTTTCATGTCCTGCTTAAGTATTAAAAGCTGCCAGTTATTTATATTTACCAAGATCCTATTTTTTTTTTTTTTTTTACAGTAAGATATTTATAGCAAGGAATCAGTTACTCATTGTGGGGCTGGCTCATCATGTCTGAAATCCATAGGGCAGGCTGTCAGGAAATGAAGGCTAGAATTCTTAGGCCTGGGCTGAAACTGCCACCTACCTTTGGGGTATCTTATTCTGGGAAGCTTAAAATCTGTTCTTTAGGCCTTTCAATTGATTGAATCAGGCCACTCAGATTATCTATAATACTCTAAGACCCTATTTTTGTGTAAAGACTAATTTAATTATGACTCATAATGAAGGTTTATAGATACAATGACTCAGAAATGAAGGAAACAAGTGAATTATTCACCACTGTCATTTGATTACCAACCAGAATGCTGGACTACTGGATTAGCCCTATCAGTAAGCTATTGGTTATACTATGATGGTTGAGAACATGTCCAGTGATTTTTTTGGCTCAGGGAGATAAATGAAATTGGGCAGTTATGCAAGGCATTTTTTTCTTTGTAACTCTCCAATTAAGTGGAATAAATTCATTAAGATTAAAAAGTTGACTTTAGAATACATTAATGAAACTGGTGAAACTTTTAAATGGGTAATTGCACTTACCATATTAAGGGAAAATGAGAGACATAAAACTTATAGAAATATGATTTATTCAGAGGATGCAATTCAGGGAGAAAATAGAGATAATTTGTTTTCATGAAAGCAATGTATGGATACCATCTTACAGTAAAATGATTTAAAACACTGTAGAATATAAGATAAAAATGGAAAATACCTTTTATTCCTCTCCCTTTCCCAGAAACCACCAGTATGAACAGTTTAGAGTAAATCTAAGCTAAGTACTTGTACAAATAGATCTTTGTATATAAATTGGACTTTGCTTTATGTATTATTCAACTACTGTCTTATTTTCACTAAATGATGTATATTAGAGATTTTACTATCTGTGTAACATCATTGTATTTAAATATAATATCATTTTAATCTATAGTATGGATGTTACTGCAATTTTTCTAGCCATGTTCCAATTCATGGGCATTTAAATTGCCTCTTAACAATGATGTGGCATAAATACATGCCTCTTTGTTCACCTAAAGATAGATACCCAGGAACCAAACTGTGGGTTTCAAGCATCTGTGCATTTAAAATTCATGTAGAATCTAGCAAATTACTCTCCAAAAAGACTATCCATTTATCCTATCCCCAATAGCATATGACACTAAAGGTTTGCTGACAATAGTGTATCTTATTATAGTTAAAAATGTTATTAATTTGATGGAAAAACTCTTATGCCTGTTATTAATTCTAATTTTACTAATTAATTAATTCCTAATTTCCTAATTTCCATTGGGTATAACTTCAGGTAATTTTTCCCATATGATCTTCCTGTGAAATACTTTTATGACTTTTGCCTATTTTCCTAACGGGTTGTTTGACTTTGCCTTTAGAAGCTCTATGTATATTCCAGATATTAATCCTTTGTCTGTAGTTTATGTTTTATATATTTTTTCTCAGCCTGACACTAGTATTTTACTTTTCCTTATGGTGTCTGTTGTTAAATGATAAGTGTCTACATACTCAAATATGTTTATCTCTTCCTGTAGGCTTCTGGGTTTTGTGTTTTGCTTAGAAAGGTCTTTTCCACCTTGAAACAATGAAAAGATTTTCACAATTTTTTCCAGTATGTTTAAAATTGTATAGTTTTCACACACAGATCTTTAATCCACATGGAATTTAATCTTTGAATGGTCTGAGGAAATAGTCTAATCTTATATATATTTTACAGATAGACAATTGTACTAAAACCATATGATAAATATTCAATTCATCCCTTACTGATTTATTATATATCAAGTTCCTCTATAAATACTTGTTTGTTTTTAGACTTTATTTTCTATTCCATTGATTTACTTTTATATTCTTATTCCAGTGCTACACTCTTGATTATTATAACTTTATAGGTGGGGCAGCTCTCCTATCACCATTTTACTGTATGAAATGTCCCCTCGATTTTCATTGTTTCTTTTCCAAATAAGCTTTTTTATTTTAATTCAGGATATTATAGAGGTACAAACATTTTGGTTACATGAGATACATTTGCCTCACTCAAGCGAGGGCTACAAGTGTGTCCTTCCCCCATACAGTGTGCTCCATCTCCATTAGCTGTGGTTTTACTTACCCCACCTGCTCTATCCCCCACCTTGCTCCCCCCACCTGACCAGCACCCATTGAGTATTAGTACCATATGAGCACCTTAGTGTTGATCAATTAGGACCAGTGTGATGGCGGGTACATGTGGTGCATGTTTTTTCATCCTTATGATACCTCACTTTGAAGGATGGGGCTCAAGCTCTATCCAGGATAATATAAGAGGTGCTAGATCACCATTATTTTCTGTAGTTGAGTAGAACTCTATGGTATACATATACCACATTTTATTAATCCACTCATGAATTAATGGGCACGTGGGTTGTTTCCACATCTTTACACTTGTGAATTGTGCTGCTACAAACATTCAAGTGCGGATGTCTTTTTTATAGAATGTCTTTTGTTCTTTGGATAGATGCCTAGTAGTGGGATTGCTGGGTCAAGTGGTATTTCTATTTTTAGCTCTTTGAGTTATCTCCAAAATACTCTCCACAGGGCTTATACTAATTTGCAGTCCCACCAGCAGTGTAAGAGTGTTCCTATCTCTACATATCCACACCAGCATTTGTTGTTTTGGGACTTTTTCATACAGGCCTTCTCACTGGACTTAGGTGGTAAATCATTGTAATTTTGATTTGCATCTCCATAATGATTAGAGATGTTGAGCACTTTTTTGTAAATTTGCTGGCCATTATACTGTCTCCTTTTGAAAAGTTTCAATTCATATCCTTTGCCCATTTATTGATGGAATTGTTTCATTTATTCTTTTTCATTTACTTAAGTTCTATGTAGATTCCTTTGAATCATCCTGTGAAGTTCTATCACAAAAATACTAGATTTCTAAAAATTAGGATTGTATCGAATTTTTTTTTATTTCAGCATATTATTGGGGTACAAATGTTAAGGTTTCAAATAATGCCCTAGCCCCCTTTCCCCCCACAAGTCTGAGCTTCCAGTGTGACCATCCCCCAGACGATGCACATCTCACTCATTATGTATGTATATACCAGCCCCTCCCCCATCCCACCTGCCCAATACCCAATAAATGTAATTCCCATGAGTCCACTTAGGTGCTGCTCAGTTAATACAAGTTTGCTGGTGAGTATATGTGGTGCTTGTTTTTCCATTCTTGGAATAATTCACGTAGTAGTATGGGTTCCAGCTCTAACCAGGAAAATACAAGATGTGCTATATCACCGTTGTTTCATAGACCTGAATAGTACTCCATGGTATATATATACCACATTTTATTAATCCACTCATGAATTGATGGGCACTTGGGTTGTTTCCACAGCTTTGTAATTATGAATTGTGCTGCTATAAACATTCGAGTGCAGGTGTACTTTTTGTAGAGTGTCATTGGATCTTTTGGGTAGATGCCCAGTAATGGGATTGCTGGATCAAACTGTAGATCCACATGTATCGCTTTAAGGTATCTCCATATTGCTTTCCACAGAGGTTGAACTAGGTTTGTATCCCACCAGCAGTGTAGGAGTGTTCCTATCTCTCTGCATCCACGCCAGCATTTATTGTTTAGGGACTTTTTGATAAAGGCCATTCTTACTGGAGATAAGTGATATCTCATTGTGGTTTTGATTTGTATTTCCCTGATGATTAGAGATGGTGAGCATTTTTTCATATATTTGTTGGTCATTATTCTGTCTTCTTTAGAAAAGTTTCTGTTCATGTCCTTTGCCCACTTCTTGATAGGGTTGTTTGAATTTTTTATTACTGATTTTCATGAGTTCTAAGTAGATTCTAGTTATCAGTCACTTATCAGATGTGTAGGATGCGAAGATTTTCTCAAATTCTGTAGGTTGTCGTTTACTTTCATGACTATTTCTTTGGCTGTGCAGAAGCTTTATAGTTTGATCATGTCCCATTTATTTATTTTTGTTGCTGCTTTGATTGCCTTTGGGGACTTCTTCATAAATTCTTTGCTTAGGCCAATGTCTCGGAGAGTGTTTCCAATATTTTCCTCTAGAATTTTAATAGTTTCATACCTTAGGTTTAAGTCTGTTATCCAGCGTGAGTTGATTTTTGTGAGAGGTGAAAAGTGTGGGTCCTGCTTCAGCCTTCTACAAGTGGCTATCCAGTTTTCCCAGCACCATTTATTGAAAAGGGATTCTTTTCCCCCTGTGTATGTTTTTGTCTACTTTGTCAAAGATTAGATGGCTATATGGGGACGGTTATATCAGGGTTCTCAGATCTGTTCCACTGGTCAATATTCCTATTTTTGCGCTAATGCCAGATTGATTTAATTACTACAGCTTTGTAGTATAGTTTGATATCTGGCATATTAATACCTCCCATATTGTTTTTATTGTCTAGAATTGCTTTTGATATGCTGGGTCTTCTCTTGTTCCAAACTAAGCATAAAATTATTTTTTCTATATCTGTGAAGAATGCTGATGGGATTTTAATAGGTATTGCATTGAATCTGTAGATCAGTTTGGGTAGTATAGATATTGCAATGATGTTGAGTCAGCCGACCCATGAGCATGTTATGGATTTCCATCTGTTTATATCCTCTGCTATTTCCTTCCTCAGTGTTTCATAGTTCTCCCAGTAAAGGTCTTTTACCTCCTTGGTTAAGTATATTCCTAGGTACTTTAATTTCTTTGTTGCTATTGTGAAGGGAACTGAGCATTTGATTTGGTTCTCGATTTGATTGTTGTTGGCGTATATGAATGCCTCTGATTTCTGTGTATTGATATTGTATCCTGAAACTTTACTAAATTCATTTATCAATTCCAGGATTTTCTTGGTGGAATCCTTGGGGTTTCTAAATATAATATCATATCATCAGCAAACAGTGAAAGTGTGATGTCTTCTGCCCCTATTTGGATACCTTTAATTCCACTGTCCTTTCTGATTGCTGTAGCCAGGACTTCCAGCACTATGTTGAATAGAAGTGGAGATAATGGTCATCCTTGCCTGTTTCCAGTTCTATGTGGGAATGCTTTCAATTTCTCTCCATTCAGTATGATGTTGGCTATGAGTCTGTCATATATGGCTTGTATCATTTTTAGGTATGTCCCTTCTATGACTATTTTATTAAGTGTTCTTATCATGAAAGGATGCTGAATTTTGTCAAAAGCTTTTTCTGCATCTATTGAAAGAATCATGTGGTCTTTGATTTTGCTTCTTTTTATGTGGTGAATTGCATTTATAGATTTACATATGTTGAACCATCCCTGCATCCCTGGGATGAAGCCCACTTGGTCATGATGGATTATTTTCTTGATAAGCATTTGTATTCAGTTAGCTAGGATTTTGTTGAAAATGTTTGCGTCTATGTTCATAATGCGTATTGGTGTTTAGTTTTCCTTTTTTGTTGCATCCTTTCCTGCTTTTAGTATCAGGGTTATGTTCACCTCATAAAAGGTGTTGGGGAGATTTCCATTCTTCTCAATGTTGTGGAATAATTTCTGCAAGATAGGCGCCAGTTCTTCTTTGTAAGTGTGGTAAAATTCAGGTGTGAAACCATCTGGACCGGGACTTTTCATTTTAGGGAGATTTTTAATTGCTGCTTCTATTTTAGCTCTTGATATTGGTCTGTTCAGGAATTCTATTTCTTCCAGGTTGAGCCTAGGGATACTGTGTGTTTCTAGAAATTTGTCCACTTCCTCTACATTTTCTAGTTTGTGTGCATAAAGGTTTTTGTAATATTGGTAAATTATAACTTGTATCTCCTTGGGATGAATTGTAATATCTCCTTTTTTGTACCTGATGGAGCTTATTAGAGATTTCTCTTTTCTGCTTTTCGTTAGGCTAGCCAATCGCATGTCAATTTTTTTTTTTTTATTTTTTCAAAGAACCTACTTTTTGTTTTGTTAATCTTCCGTATAGCTTCCCTGTTGTCAATTTCATTTAGGTGTGATTTGATCTTGTTAATTTCACTTCTTCTACTGGGTTTGGGGTTGGTCTGTTCTTCTCTTTCCAGCTCTTTGAGTCGATTCATTAGATTGTCTATTTGTGATCTTTTTGACTTTTAGTTATAGGCATTTATGGAAATAAACTTTCCTCTCTGGATTGCTTTAGCCGTGTCCCAGAGGATTTGATAACTTGTCTCTCCATTGTCATTTTTTTCAAAGAATTTTTTTATTTCCATCTTGGTTTCTTCATTTATGAAGTATTCATTTAGTAGAAAGTTGTTTAATTTCTACATTTTTGTGTAGAAATGTGAGTTTCTGTTAGGGTTGATTTTTACTTTTATTCCACTGTGATCTGAGAAGATACATGGTATGATTTCTATTTTTTTAAATTTTTTGAGACTTACTTTGTGTCCTAGGATATGGTCAATCTTAGAGAATGTCCCGTGAGCAGATGAGAAGAACACATATTCAGTGGATTTTCGGTAGAATGTCCTATAAATGTCAGTCAGACCCAATTATTCTAGAGTTTTGTTTAAGTCCATTATTTGTTTATTAATTTTCAGTTTGTAGGATCTGTCCTCTGCAGTTAGTGGGGTGTTGAAATCTCCAGTAATTATGGAGTTGCTGTTAATCAAGTTGCTTAAATCCAGTAAGGTTTGCTTTATGAATCTGGGTGCACTTAATTTGGGTGCATATATATTTAAAATTGTTATATCTTCTTGTTGAACTGTGCCCTTCATCATTATATAATGACCATCTTTGTCTTCCACTACTGTTGTTGATTTAAAAACTAAATCATTTGAGATTAGAACTGCCACGCCAGCCTTCTTTGGGCTTCCACTTGTTTGAAATACTGATCTCCTCCCTTTTACATTTAGTCTATGTGCATCCTTGCAACTTAGATGTGTTTACTGAAGATAGAAGATACTTGGCCTGTATTTTCTTATCCATTCAGCCAGCCTATGTCTCTTGAGTGGAGAGTTTAAGCCATTCACATTTATTGACAGAACTGATAGGTGAGTTAGATTACTGTTCATTCTCTTGGGTTGGATATTGTTGCTTTGATTTCTTTCTTGAGCCTTTGTAATATCTTGCCTTTAATCTTTAGGTTTTGGTTGTCTTTATGTTCATGAGTATTTATCATGCTGTTTCGTGTGTAATAATGTTTTGAGTACTTCTTGTAGGGCTTGTCTTGTCTTGGTGAATTCCTTGAGAATTTGCTATCTGTGAATGTCTTAATTTCTCTTTTATATATAAAGCTTAGTTTTACAGGGTACAAGATTCTAGGCTGGACATTATTTTGTTTCAAAAGATTCAGATGGTGCTCCAGTCTCTCTTTGCCTGTATTGATTCAGTTGAGAAATCTGACGTTATTCTGTTCGGTTTTCCTTTGTATGTAACTTGCTCCTTTCACCTTACAGCTTGTAGGTGGGTCTCTTTTGTTGGTATTTTGGTCAGTCTGATGACTATATGCCGTGGTGTTTTCCTGTTTGCATTGTATCTCCCAGGAGTCCTTTTGGCCTCTTGTATTTCTAATTCTAAGTTACTGGTTAGACCTGGGAAATTTTCCTCGATTATTTCTTCAAATGGCTTACCCAACCCTTGGGTATTTTCTTCCTCCTTCTTTGGAATCCAGTTGACATGCAGGTTATATTTCTTCATATAACCCCACAATTCTTATAAACTTTGCTCATGTCTCTTATTTTTCTGCTCTAACTCTGTGATTAACTTATTTGATTTGGAGGTGTTGTCTTCAATCTCTGAGATTCTTTCTTCTGTTTAGTCCACCCTATTTTGGAGGCTTTCCACTGTGTTTTGTATTTCACTGAATAGATTCATCATTTCCAGGTGATCAGATTGATTTTTCTTCATGAACTGAATTTCCTTAGTGAATTTTTGTTCCAAGTCCTGTGTTTTCTTTGTAGTTTCCTTGTGTTGGTTATCCATTTTTTCTTGCATATCATTGAGCCTTCTTACAATCCAATTTTGGACTTCTTCTTCTGTCATTTTAGTGTTTTGGGTTTGTTCAGTCTCCATTTCTTGAGATCTGGTGTATCTCCTAGGGGGAGTGTATTCAATTTGATATTTTGAGTTTCCAGAAATTTTGCTCTGGGATCTCCCCATCTGGATCAGCTGATGGTACTCAGGTGTCCTCTCTTCTGTAATTTCTTGATCAGCCAGTCGGGGAACTCTTCCACAACATATGGTGGGTACTCCTAATGGGAGGGGTTACTTGTGGAGCCTACTGCTGACCGGGGAGGATATCCAGTCCCAGCTTTTTGATTGACTGGGTGACCTAAAGTGTTCTGGGAAGCAAAGTCTTTTATACTGCGTGTTTATGCACTGCACAGGCCTAGCAGGTTCTCCCTAGATCTGGGAGATCTGAGAATGGGTTTTCTTGTCTCGTCCAGTCTCCAGGGTTGGAGCCTACCACTTTTGGCAGGAGAGATGTGGGCTATGGGGAGGAGGTAGCTCTGCAGTCTGCCTTGCACCCCAGCTCCCCAGTGGTTGTAACTCCCTTTGGCAGTTCGTCTTCTCAGTAGTTTGTTGATCGAGCCAGGCCTGGCAAGCCAATCACAGATTGTTTAGGGCTGGAATTTGCCAGGAGAATCTCTGCTGGGCAGGGGGTGGGCCTGCCCACCACACCCTATGGTGGCTGGACTGTGGACCCCCTCAATGGCGACCGTTTGCCCACTTGCAGGGCGCCAGCACTGGGGGCGACTCTTTAGGAGGTGGCAGGTGCCAGGTTGGGAGTCTGGGTCGTTAGGACACCCCGTAACCTCCTCTGTGCTGCCTGCCTGACAGCATATTCAGCCATAGGCCTCACTCTTATTGACTTGCCCTGTGCAGTCTTATTCGCCCGGGGCAGTTACAGCTTAGAGTCCCTGACTTAGTGAACAGCTCTGTAGGGCTGGCCCCACTCGTTACCGGAGAGAAGACGTCTAACTGCCTCTCCTAACAGCTCAGTTTGGTTTCCTTCTGTCTTACAGCCATCCTAGCAAGGGGCTCCGGTGAGTTTCCACTAATGACCGTACTCTCTAGCAACCTCTTCTCCTGCCGCAATTTCACACCAATTTCAGACAGGTCCCTGGCTGGGTAGGTGTGGAGGTAGATGGGGAAACAAGGAGTTCTCCTGTGGGTCTGATCCCACTTCATCCCCTGGCCCATTGGGCCGGTGCCCTCCTATGCGCCCTATTGTTTGTTTTGCATTCTCCAGAAAATGCGATCTTATCTCCCAATCATCTTGTTTTTTCCTTTTATGAGAGTCCCGCAATGAACTTCTGCAGATTCTTGATGCTGTCCTTGTAGTGGGGGGATCCACTCGCACGTAGGAGACCAAGATCTATGTCTCCTTCTCTGGGAGCAGGAGTCCGGGGGATTACCTTTACTCCACCATTTTTCTGAATCTCCATCCGATTGTATTGAATTTATGAGATTATCTGTAGTTATTTTTCCTTTCTCATTCCAAAAGTTTAATATTTGTTCATTTATTTGGATTTCTCTGTTTCTCCAACCCTGCATTTAGATTTCTCAAATTTGCCAATTTGATTAAATTTTTAAAACTTTGATTTATCACAGGAAACAAAAACAAAAATAGATGAAATGGTCTACATCAAATTTTAAAATTTTCATGCATCAAAATGTACAATCAATATAGTGAAAGCCAACCTATGCAATGGGAGAAAAATGTTTGTGAATCAAAAACAAAAAAGTAGTCAAATTATAATATACTTCCTGTTTCCAGAAATGGCAAATACATTTATTCAGAAAATAACTAAACAGCTAGGTTAAGCATTTTTTAATCTTTTTAAAAGAGAAGAGAGAAAGAAAGACAGAAAGAAATAGAGAAAGATAGAATAAAAAAAAATACAAGGCCAAAACTGAAGATAAACTAGAAACCCAAGGAGATAAGTGAACATGATATTACTTTGACCCTTAAGGGTATTTTCCAATCCTAGCCAATTTTAAGTTTCTTTTTAGTGGTGTCAAAGGGCAAGAAAATTAGAATCAATACCTAGAAACTTCACAAGATGAGGAAATCTAATATAAGCCTTTCTCCACGATAAGTTGAGACCCCTAATGTGTTATGTCCTTAGGATAAGGATAAAACAAGAGTGAATAAACATTTGCATAGTCTTGATACATGGATTTGCATCACTGCATATGTAGGGAATCTCAAGCCTTGAACTTGGACTAAGATGATCCTAGATCAGCAATCTCACAGGCCCCTAGCTAGAGGCAATGCAGTATTTATTTTTGGAAGAAGAGATATTTATTCTTTAAATCAAATTATTCCTACAAATGTTTATTTATTTATTTAGAATAAGAGGAACATGGCCAAGCTAAAAAAAAAAAAGGATATATTTGAAAATAATATAACTGATACAGGGTTAATATCTAGAATATATAAATAACTTTTACAACTCAGCAACAAAAGCACAAGTAGTTCGGTTAAAAATGGGTAAAGATTTCTTGTATGGCTTGAACATTTGGCCCCTCCAAAATTCGTGTTGGAAACTTAATAACCAATGCAATAGTGTTGGGAAATGGAGTCTACTGGGATTTTTAAGTTGTGAGGGCAAAGCTGTCAGTGTTAATGGATTAATGCCAAAATAAAAAAATGAACTTTCAGGAGTGGTTTCACTCTTTTCTGGTCTTCTGCCATGTGAGTAATAGTATTTCTCCATTCTGGAGGATGCAGTGTTCAAGACATCATCTTGAAAGTGGAGACCAGAAACCAAAACTGCTGACACCATTCTCTTGAACTTTAGCCTCTAATACTGTGGGAAAATAAATTTCTGTTCTTTATAAATCACCAAGTTTCTGATACTCTGATATAGTATCACAAAATGGACTAAGAAAAATTTAAATAGAAATTTCTACAAAGAAGATAAGCTAATAGCCAATAAGCACTTGAAAAGATGCTCAGCATCACCAAAAATTAGGGAAATCCCAATCAAAATCACAATGAGATATCACCTCACACCAATTAGAATGGACACTACTAAAACAAACAAACAAACAAACAAGAAAACAAACTAAAACCAGAAAATAACAAGTGCTGGTGATGATTGAAAGCTTTGTGCATTTTAGTGGGAATGTAAAATGGTGCAGTCGCTATGGAAAACAGTATGGTGGTTCCTCAAAAAAATAAAAGTAGTACTGTACTGTTATTCAGCAATTTTACTTCTGGATATATATACCCCAAGTAACTGAAAGCAGAATATTGAAGAGATATTTATAGATTCATGTTCATAGTAGCATTATTCACAATAAGCAAAAAGTAGAAGTGACCCAAGTATCCATTGACAGATGAATGTATAAAATAAAATATGGTATATAAATACAATGGAATATTATTATTTCTTTGATTAAAAAGGAAGGAAACTCTGACACATGCTACAGCATAGATAAACCCTGATGGCATTATGCTAAGTGAAATAGCCAGTCACAAAATGACAAATCTGTATGATTCCACTTACATGGGGTGTCCAGAACAGTCAAATACATACAAAGAGAAAGTAGAAACATGATTTTCTGGGGCTAAGGGGAGGGAGAAATGGCGAGTTGTTTAATAGGTACAAAGTATCAGTTTTTCAAGATGAAAAGTTCTGAAAATTGGTTGTAAAAATTGGTTGTGAATATACATCACACTATTGAACTGTATGCTTTAAATGACTAAGATGGTCAATTTTATGTTATGTTTAGTTTATTTATTTATTTATTTTTATTTTAGTGTATTATGGGGGTACAAGTGTTAAGGTTATGTATGTTGCCCATGCCCCCCCTCCCTCCTCGAGTCAGAGCCTCAAGCGTGACCATCCCTCAAATGTTGCACATCTCACTCATTATGTTTGTATATACCCATCCCCTCTTCCCCCCCTTCCACCTGCCCGACACCCAATAAATATTATTCCTATATGTCCACTGAGGTGTTGATCCGTTAATACCAATTTGCAGGTGAGTACATGTGGTGCTTGTTTTTCCATTCTTGAGATACTTCACATAGTAGAATGGGTTCCCACTCTATCCAGGAAAATACAATAGGTGCTATACCGCCATTGTTTCTTAAAGCTGAATAGTACTCCATGGTATACATATACCACATTTTATTAATCCACTCATGAATTAATGGGCACTTGGGTTGTTTCCACAACTTTGCAATTGTGAATTGTGCTGCTATAAACATTTGAGTGCAAGTGTCTTTTTCATGAAGTGACTTTTGATCTTTTGGGTAGAAGCCCAGTAGTGGAATTACTGGATCAAATGGTAGATCTACTTGTATCGCTTTAAGGTATCTCCATATTGCTTTCCACAGAGGTTGAACTAGTTCGCAGTCCCACCAGCAGTGTAGGAATGTTCCTATCTCTCCACATCCATGCCAACATTTATTGCTTGGGGACTTTTTATTTTCCTTTTATTTGATTATATTATGGGGGTACAGATATTGTTAGGGTTACATATATTGCCCCTGCCACCCCTCCCCTCACCATTCCAGAGCTTCAAGCATGTCCAACCCCCAGGTGGTGCACGCCACACCCATTATTTAAGTATACACACTTCCCTTCCTCCCCCCCCCCCCCCCCCCCCCCGCTCACCTGCCCACCACCTGAAAAAAGTTTTTTTTTACTTTTTTGACATTTTGGTTACATTGTATATCTCTGCCTCTCCCTAAGATGGGTTATAGGTATTCCCTTCCCCCCCACAATGCTCACCATATCCCTAGGATGTGGGCCCTCCCCCTCAGAATCCCTGGTGAGTACTACCACCATTTGAGCACCATAGTTTTAATCAGTCAGTACCAATTTCATGGCGAGTAGATGTAGAGCTCATTTTCATGGTCTTGTGTCACCTCACTTTGGATAACAAGCTTAAACTTAATTCAGGATAGAATAAACGGTGTTAGATCACTGTCAATTCTTAGAATTGAGTACTATTCCATTGTGAGCACATACCAAATTTTAATAATCCACACCTGAACTGATGGCCACTTGGGTTGTTTCCATGATCTTGCGATAGTGAATTGTGCTGTGATAAACATTCGGGTGCAGATGTCTTTATAATAGAATATCTTATGCTCTTTTGGGTAGATGCCCAAAAATGCTATTGCAGGGTCGAATGGTATTTCTATTTGTAGCTGTTTGAGGTATATCCAAATTCTTTTCCACAAAGGTTGCACTAATTTGCAGTCCTACCAGCAGTGTAAGAGTGTTCCTGTCTCTCCACATCCTCACAAGCATTTGTTGTTTTGGGATTTGTTGATACAGGCCATTCTCGCTGGGGTTTGGTGGTATCTCATTGTGGTTTTGATTTGCATTTCTCTGATGATTAGAGATATTGAGCATTTTTAAATATGTTTTCAGGCCATTATTCTGTCTTCTTTGGAGAAGTTTCTATTCCTTTCCGTTGCCCATTTCTTGATTGGGTTATTTGATTTTTTTCTTGTTAATTCTTTTAAGTTCTAGATAGATTGTTGTTATTAGACCTTTATCAGAAGTATAGAGACCAAATATTTTCTCCTATTCCGTGGATTGTCTATTTGCTCTGGGCAGGGAATTTCTTTTTTTAAAAATTTTATTTATTTATTTATTTTTATTTCGGCATATTATGGGTGTACAAATTTTAAGGTTTCAAGAGAGGCTTCCCCCCTCTTCCCACAAGACTGAGTTTCCAGTGTGACCACCTTCCTGATGGTGCACATCTCACTCATTATGTATGTATATACCTGACCCCCTCCCCCCTCCCACTGGCTCGATACCCAAATACTGTAGTTCCTATGTGTCCACTTAGGTGCTGCTCAGTTAATACCCGTTTGCAGGTGAGTATATGTGGAGTCTGTTTTTCCATTCTTGGGATACTTCACTTAGTAGTATGAGTTCCAGCTATAACCAGGAAAATATAAGATGTGCTATATCACTGTTATTTCTTAGAGCTGAATAGTACTCCATGGTATACATATAACACATTTTATTAATCCATTCTTGGATTGATGGGCACTTGGGCTATTTCCACAGCCTTGCAATTATGAATTGTGCTGCTATAAACATTCTGGTGCAGGTGTCTTTTTTGTATAGTGTCATTGGGTCTTTTGGGTAGATGCCCAGTAATGGGATTGCTGGATCAAATGGTAGATTCACTTGTATCGCTTTAAGGTATCTCCATATTGCTTTCCACAGAGGTTTAACTAGTTCGCAGTCCCACCAGCAGTGTAGGTGCGCCTCTCTCTCCGCATCCACGCCAGCATTTATTGTTTGGGGACTTTTTGATAAAGGCCATTCTCACTGGAGTTAAGTGATATCTCATTGTGGTTTTGATTTGCATTTCCCTGATGATTAGAGATGGTGAGCATTTTTTCCTATGTTTGTTGGCCATTCTTCTGCCTTCTTTATAAAAGTTTCTGTTCAAGTCCTTTGCCCACTTTTCAATAGGGTTATTTGATTTTTTCTTGCTGATTTTCGTGTGTTCTAAGGATATTCTAGTTATCAGCCCCTTATCAGCTGCGTAGGATGCAAAAATTTTCTCCCATTCTGTAGGTTGTCTGTTTACTTTCATGACTATGTCTTTGGCTGTGCAGAAGCTTTTCAGTTTGATTATGTCCCATTTATTTATTTTTGTTGCTGCTGTGATTGCCTTTGGGGACTTCTTCATAAACTCTTTGCCTAGGCCAATGTCTAGGAGAGTGTTTCCAACATTTTCCTCTAGAATTCTAATACTTTCGTACCTTAGGTTTAAGTCTGTTATCCAGCATGAGTTGATTTTTGTAAGAGGTGAAAGGTGTGGGTCCTGCTTCAGCCTTCTACAAGTGGCTATCCTGTTTTTCCAGCACCATTTATTGAAAAGGGATTTTTTTCCCCAGTGAATGTTTTCGTCTGCTTTGTCAAAGATTAGATGGCTATATGAGGATGGTTTTATACAGCATTCTCAGATCTGTTCCACTGGTCAATATTTCTATTTTTGTGCCAATACCAGATTGAATTATTTACTGCAGCTTTGTAGTGTAGTTTGATATCTGGCATATTAATGCCTCCCATTTTATTTTTGTTGCCTAGAATTACTTTTGATATTTGGGGTCTTCTTTGGTTCCATATGAAGCGTAAAATTATTTTTTCTATATCTGTGAAGAATGCTGATGGGATTTTAATAGGTATTGCATTAAATCTGTAGATAAGTTTGGGTAGTATAGATATTGAATGATGTTGAGTCTGCCGACACAAGATCATGGTATGGATTTCCATCTGTTTACGTGCTCTGCTATTTCCTTCCTCAGTGTTTCATAGTTCTCCCTGTAGAGGTCTTTTACCTCCTTGGTTAAGTATATTCCTAGGTACTTTAATTTCTTTGTTGCTATTGTGAAGGGAATTCAGCCTTTGATTTGATTCTCAATTTGACCGTTGTTGGTGTATATGAATGCCTCTGATTTCTGTGTATTGATTTTATATCCTGAGACTTTACTAAATTCATTTATCAGTTCCAGGATTTTCTTGGTTGATTCTTTGGGGTTTTCTAAATATAATATCATATCATCAGCAAACAGTGAAAGTTTGGTCTCTTCTGGCCCTATTTGGATACCTTTAATTCCACTTTCCTGTCTGATTGCTGTAGCCAGGACTTCCAGCACTATGTTGAATAGAAGTGGAGATAGTGGGCAGCCTTGTCTGGTTCCAGTTCTAAGTGGGAATGCTTTCAATTTTCCCCCATTCAGTATGATGTTGGCTATGGGTCTGTCATATATGGCTTGAATCATTTTTATATATGTTCCTTCTACGCCTATTTTATTAAGTGTTCGTATCATGAAGGGGTGTTGAATGCTGTGAAAAGCTTTTTCTGCATCTATTGAAAGAATCATGTGGTCTTTGTTTTTGCTGCTATTTATGTGGCGAATTGCATTTATAGATTTACTTATGTTGAACCATCCCTGCATCCCTGGGATGAAGCCCACTTGGTCGTGATGGATTATTTTTTTGATAAGCGTCTGGATTCGTTTAGAAATGATTTTGTTGAAAATTTTTGCATTTATATTCATTAGGGAAATTTGGTCTGTAGTTTTCTTTTTTTGTTGCATCCTTTCTTGGTTTTGGTGTCAGAGTAATATTCACTTCATAAAAGGTGTTGGGGAGGTTTCCATTCTTCTAGATATTGTGGAATGATTTCTGCCAGATAGGTATTAGTTCTTCTTTGTAGGTGTGGTAAAATTCTCGTGTGAAACCATCTGGACTGGGACTTTTCTTTTTAGGGAGATTTTTAATTGCTGTTTCTATTTTAGCTCTTGAGATTGGTCTGTTTAGGAAATCTATTTCTTCCTGGTTGAGTCTAGGGAGGCTGTGTGTTTCTAGAAATTTGTGCATTTCCTCCACATTTTCCAGTTTGTGTGCATAAAGATTTTTGTAGTATTCATAAATTATATCTTGTATTTCCTTGGGATCAGTTGTGATATCACCTTTTTTGTTCCTGATGGAGCTTATTAGAGATTTCTCTTCTTTGCTTTTCATTAACCTAGCCAGTAGTGTGTCAATTTTGTTTATTTTTTTCAAAGAACCAACTTTTTGTTTTATTAATCTCCTGAATAGCTTCCTTGTTTTCAATTTCTTTTAGTTCTGATTTGATCTTGTTGATTTCACTTCTTCTGCTGGGTTTGAGGTTGGTCTGTTCTTCTTTTTCCAGCTCTTTGAGTAGTTTCATTAGATTTTCTATTTGTGATCTTTTTTTACTTTTTGTTATAGGCATTTATATAAATAAACGTTCTTCTCAGAACTGCTTTAACTGTGTCCCAGAGGATTTGATAACTTGTCTCTCCATTGTCATTTTCTTCATAGAATTTTTTTTATTTCCATCTTGATTTCTTCATTTATGAAGTAATCATGTAATAGGAGGTTGTTTAATTTACACGTTTTTTGTAGAAGTGTGAATTTCTGTTAGGGTTGATTTCTACTTATTTCGCTGTGATCTGAGAAGATACATGGTATGATTTCTATTTTTTTTAATTTCTTGAGGTTTACTTTGTGTCCTAGGATATGGTCAATCTTAGAGAATGTCCTGTGAGCTGATCAGAAAAACATATATTCAGTGGATTTTGGATAGAATGTCCTGTAAATGTCAGTCAGACCCAATTGTTCTAGAGTTTTGTTTAAGTCCATTATTTCTTTATTAATTTTCTGTTTGGAGGATCTGTCTTGTGCTGTCAGTGGGGTGTTGAAATCTCCGGGAATTATTGAGTTGCTATTAATCCATTTGCTTAGCTCCAGTAAGGTTTGCTTTATGAATCTGGGTGCTCCTAAGTTGGGTGCATATATATTTAAAATTGTTATCTCTTCTAGTTGAACTGTGCCCTTCACCATCATATAATGACCATCATTGTCTTTCACTACTTTTGTTGGTTTAAAAACTAAATCGTCTGAAATTAGAACTGCCACGCCAGCCTTCTTTTGGCTTCCACTTGCTTGGAATACTGATCTCCACCCTTTTTCTTTTAGTCTATATGCATCCTTGCAGGTTAGATGTGTTTCCTGAAGACAGTATATAGTTGGCCTGTATTTTCTTATCCATTCAGCCAGCCTATGTCTCTTGAGTAGAGAGTTTAAGCCATTCACATTTATTGAGAGAACTGACAGGTAAGGTAGATTACTGTTCATTCTGTTGGGTTGGATGTTGTTGCTTTGATTTCTCTCTTGAGCCATTGTAATATCTGGCCTTTAATCTTTGGGTTTTGGTTGTTTTTATATTCGTGAGTTTTTATCACGGTGTTCTGTGCGTAACATTGTTTTGAGTACTTCTTGTAGGGCTGGTCTTGTCTTGGTGAATTCTCTGAGACTTTGCTTATCTGAGAATGTCTTAATTTCTCCTTCATATATGAAGCTTAATTTTGCGGGGTACACGATGCTAGGCTGGGCGTTATTTTGTTTTAAAAGAGTGAAAGTGTGTCCTCATTCCCTCCTTGCTTGTATTGTTTCAGTTGAGAAATCTGGAGTTATTCGGATTGGTTTTCCTTTATATGTGATTTCCTTCCTGCGTCTCACCGCTTGTAGGAGGGTCTCTTTTGTTGATATTTTGGTTAGTCTGATGACTACATGGCATGGTGTTTTCCTGTTTGCACTTTATCTCCCAGGAGTCCTTTTGGCCTCTTGTATTTCTAATTTTGGTTATTGGTTAGACCTGGGAAGTTTTCCTCAATTATTTCTTCAAAAAGCTTATCTAACCCTTGGGTTTTTTCTTCCTCCTTCTCAGGAATCCAGTGGACCCACAGGTTATTTTTCTTCGTATAATCCCACAATTCTTGTAAGCTTTGCTCATGTCTCTTATTTTTCTGCTCTAGCTCTGTGATTAACTTATTTGATTTGAATCAGTTGTCTTCCAGCTCTGAGATTCTTTCTTTTGTTTGGTCTACCCTATTTTTGAGGCTACCACTGTGTTTTGAATTTCCCTGAGTAAATTCTTAATATCGAGGATGTCTTCTTCAAGATATTGATCTCCTTAGTGAATCTTTCTTCCAATTCTTGTATCTTCTTTGTGGTTTCTTTGTGTTGATTATCCATTTTTTCTTGTGTTTGATTGAGCTTTTCAACAATCCAATTTTGGAATTCTTCTTATGTCATTTTAGTGTTTTGGGTTTGTACAGGCTCCATTTCTTGAGAGCTGGTGTATTTCCTGGGGGGAGTATTTTCGGCTTGATTTTTCGAGTTGCGTTGGGTCCTCCCCATCCTGGGTCAATTGCTAGAGCTCAGTCAACTACTTTTTGTGGTTTCTTGATCAACCACTGGGGGGAGCTCTTCCACCACACTTGGAAGGTTCCCCTGACAGGGGTAGCTTTTGGGGTGAGTGGGTCTTCTTGTCTCGCCCCGCCTCCAGGGGTGGAGCCTACCACTTTGGGCAAGAGAGATGCGAGCTGAGGGGAGGCGGTATCTCCCCAGTCTGCCCTGCACGCCCTGCTTCCCAGTGGCTGTAACTCCCCTCGGCTGCTAGGCTTCTCAGTAGATCCTTGATGGAACCAGGCCTGACGAGCCAATCGCAGATAGTGTAGGGGCGGGATTTGCCAGGAGAGACTCTAGTCTGGGCAGGGGCAGGGGGATTGGCCACTGCTGGCTGGGCTGTGGACCCCCTCAATGGCGATCGCTAGCCCACTCGTAGGGCACCAGTACTGGGGGCGACTGATTAGGATGCAGCCGGTGCCAGGTTGGGGGACTGGGTCAATAGGATGCCCCGCAGGTTCCTCCACTCTGTTGCCTGCCCGCCCTCCTGTTCAGTCAGAGCCCTCGCTTTTACTGATCCACTCTGTGAGGTTTTATTTGCCAGGGGCAATTCCAGCTTAGAGCCCCCTCTTAGTCTCGCAGGTTACCGGAGGTGAGACCTCTAACCGCCTCCCCGGTCCACGCAATCAGTTTCTCCTGTCTTGGAGCCATCCAGCACGGGGCTCAGACCACGCCGCCACCACTCACCATCAACCGCACCCTCCAGCACCCTCGTCTGCTGCAATTTAGCACCAGTTTCAGACAGGTCTCTGGCTGGGTGGGTGTGGAGGTCAATGGGGAAGCAAGGAGTTCTCCTGTGGGTCTGATCCCCCTTCACGACCTGGCCCGGCGGGCCGGCGCCCTCCCACACGCCCTATTGTTTGCTCTGCACTTTCCAGAGAATGCGATCTTATTTCCTTGTCACCTTGTATCCTTTTAGGGGGTTTCCGCGCTGTACCTCTGTGGATTCTCAACGCTGTCCTTGTAGTGGGGAGATCCACTCGCGTGCAGGAGACCACGATCTATGCCTCCTTTTCTGGGAGCAGAAGTCCAGAGAGTTACTTCTAGTCCACCATTTTCCACAATCCTCAGAAAATATATTTTTTAAAAAGACTCAAATAGAACTTCTGAAGCTGTTTTCTTTTAATTTCCTGTAATCACTTTGGCAGCTGACAAATAAGAGCAGATCCCAGGATATTCTGCGATCGCAGCACCGGCGGTCATGGCTCGGCTGGAACTCCTGCACCACCGCCACCAGGGGAAAGGGGGGGGCGGGGGCAGGGAGCTCTGGGCAGGGAATTTTTGATAAAGGCCATTCTCACTGGGGTTAAGTGATATCTCATTGTGGTTTTGATTTGCATTTCCCTGATGATTAGAGATGTTGAACATTTTTTCGTATGTTTGTTGGCCATTATTCTGTCTTCTTTTGAGAAGTTCCTGTTCATGTCCTCTGCCCATTTTTGGATAGGGTTGCCATGCTCATGAGTTAGCAGAATCAACATTGTTAAAATGTCTATACTACCCAAGGTGACCTACCGAGTCAATGCAATCCCTATCAAAATGCCACCATTATTTTTCACAGATATAGAAAAAATAATTGTATGCTTCGTATGGAGCCAGAGAAGACCTCGCATAGCAAAATCAATCCTAGGCAATAAAAACAAAATAGGAGGTATCAATTTACCAGACTTCAAAGTATACTACAAGGGTATAGTCATTAAAACAGCTTGGGGCTGGCACAAGAACAGGGACATTGACCAGTGGAACAGGACAGAGAACCCAGATATATAAAAAAAATCCTAATATAGCCAACTAATCTTTGACAAAGCAGACAAAAACATACACTGGGGAAAAGAATCCTTATTCAATAAATGGTACTGGGAAAACTGGATAGCCACATGTAGAAGACTGAAACAAGTTTATAACCATTTTTAAAAACTGGATTTTGGTGTTATTAGCCAAGTCTATGTTTTTAATGTTCTCTATTATATAATTTTTGCTTTTATTTATTAGAAGTCCTCCATTTTGTTTCTTTGTATCAATTTTGTTATTTTTATTAGTGTTTACAGTAAAAGGAGAGCTGTGTTAGTCTCTCAACATGATTGTGAATAAAATGCCAAAATTTTCTCTTTTATCCAGAATTTTTGCTATGTATACTTATAAAATGTTACTAGGCTCAGAAAGGTTTATGGATGCCATATCTTATAGGCAAATTGAACATATTCTCAATATTAAACATTGTCCTATGCCCCTCTTTGTTCAAGTTCATCCTTTCAGATTAAAATTCTCTTTTGTATTAATATCAACACACCTATCTTTTTTCTAAATATATTCCTTTTTTTCCTCTTTCTGTGCCATAATTTTCAATTATTCTATGATCTGTTGGCATAGATCCTCTTATCAATAGAACATAGCTGGCTTTTTAAAATTGTCTCTGAAAACCCATATTTTGAAATTGTGGGACTTAATACATACACATTTACCATTATTATAAATTTGTTTGCTCGTATTCTTGCCAACTAATTTCATGTTTTCTGTTTCCTATGCCTTTATGTTTGGTTTTCTCTATCCTCACCCCTAGCCATTTGTAAGGTTGTTCAAAATATATTCTATTTTTCCTACTATTTCTATTTTCTAATAGTTGAAAATTTTAACACATGTTTAAACTTCTATTTTTATATGAATATATAGAACTAATCAATATTTCTATGCTTCCTCTGAAATAGAAGCAAGTCTATGACTTTCTCCAATTCCCCTAAGGTCCCTGTGTAATAATCATGTGAGATTTTTGCTCTCAATTACTAACAAGATTTTACATAATGTAAAAACTTTTATTTCAATGTAAACATAAGTTATAATGGCTTGCTGCTCACTCCTTGTGTATCCCTCATCATCTTATTTTTCTTGTTTTTTTTTTGTTTTGTTAAAATATTTTTTCAACTTTTTAAACTTTTTCTTTCAGAGAGATTCTGTAGATAGTAAACTTTTGATTCCTTGTTTGTCCAAACATGTCTTTAGCTTACCCTACAATTGAAAGCTAGCTTGGCTGGATATTGGTTTTTAAGTGCAAAACCATTATCATTCAGAATTACTAATGATAAACCTGATCCTGTTCTGATTTTTGTTTTCTTCCTTTGGTGGCTTTTCAGAGTTATAGATTTGATGTATTATCAGGATGTGTCCAGATGTGGGGGAGAGTCCTGCCTTATTTGGTCTGTGTGATACTCTGTGGGAATTTTGGCTCTGAAGATTGTTCCCCTGCTAACTTTCAGATTATTTCTTCTTATCTATTCACTTGATTCTTGCTGTCTGAGTCCTATTAGTGGTTGTTGAAATTTGTATCTCTGAACTTTTCTCCCAGTATTCCATGTCTTGTCATTTTATTTTACATTCTGAAAGAATCCCTCAACTTTATCTTCCGTATCATGAATTTTGTTTTTCACTATTTCTGTTTCAGCCCTTCTATTAAGCTCCTTATTTTTCCAGTCATATTTTTAGTTTTTAAATACTTTTTCTTACCATCTGATTGTTTTTTCTTTATATCAGTCTTTACTTGTTTAATGGATACAAACTCCTTTCACTTTCTTCTAAGTATTATACAGGTTTTCTTTGTTACCTAAGTTATGTTTCCTATAGAGTCAGATGTGGAGCTTTTATCCATTCACATATCCTAATCCTTTTCTTTCATCTTCCTTGTTTTCTTCTCATCTGATGATCCATTCTAATTTTGAATGAACCTCTATATTGATTAGTCTAGGCTTGAGGGGAGCAGGTATGTCAACCCAATAGTCCTCTCCCTTTAGTTGCAGAAGATGGTTGACTGAGTCTCCAGGAGGAGTAGCTAGAGTGTGTCACTTGGTAGGCTTCTCTTCAGAATGGGCGGGCTTGGGGTTTTCTCTAAGCTACTTCCAATGTAAGTAGCAATATATGATAATGTAGCAGGATTTTAGATTATCTTCTCCTGGGCAATAATAACTCTCCACCTATACACATGCCACAACCACATATACACCACATGCTTGCTATAGAGGTCTGTAAGTGCTACAAGCCCTTCTTCCC
Source organism: Mirza zaza (assembly GCA_008750895.1). Taxonomy (NCBI): domain Eukaryota; kingdom Metazoa; phylum Chordata; class Mammalia; order Primates; family Cheirogaleidae; genus Mirza; species Mirza zaza. The sequence goes on from VSMD01121692.1 coordinate 39,871, forward strand.
TTCTCCGTCAAGTTCCAGTAGTCTGGTAAGAAGCTCTTTTAAGGCTGGTAGTTCATTTTTGGTTTTAACCAAGGGCCAAATGCCAGAACCACATGTCACACTGTGTGTGTGTAAGGCTATGGAGCTTCCTGAGAGAGGACAACTTTCTCTTATATTTTGAATATTCTGCATTAATTACATTGAAAATTGTCTCAGGGATGTCTCTGGTTCTTTGTATTGTTTTTTTATTTTCTTAGAATTTCTCTAATTCTGCCATTACTTTAGAAGATGTTTCTTCTGGTCTGTTTTCAGGCTGTGTTTCTCTCATTTCTGTATCTCAGATAATTCAATCACATTTATTTTAAGAAGCTCCTCACAAATTGAGTCATTGATTATATTCCTTCCTTTTTTCAGTGATGTTGTAGATGTGTGTAAATTTGCTGGTGAAGGGATATGTACAGCCCACATATGTAACATTTCTGCCATTTTTAACCATTTGAGCATAAGTTCAAATATACCATGTGATGAGTATAACTCTATTCAATTACAAATGATAGCCACTCTTCCCCAGTGTCTATTTTCCAGGCCATGTGCTAGCTACTTCATATATATTATTTCTAATACTCAAGCACTATTAGAACATAGACTTCATGTTGATAGCGACCATAGAATATCTGGACCACCGTTTTATTCTTAGTGTTTAGTCAGCACGCAGCATGTAGTAGCTGTTCAATATATTTGTTGAATGAAAGAATGAAAACCCTATAAGATAAGTAGCATTATTACAATTTACAGCTACAGTCTCCAACTCACAGGCTGCAGACTGATACTGGTGTGTGGTCTGTTAGAAACTGGGCTGCACAGCAGGAGATGAGCAGCAGGCAAGTGAGCAAAGTTTCATCTGTATTTAAAGCCACTCCCCATCACTCATATCATTATCTGAGCTCTGCTCTATCAGATCAGTGGCAGCATTAGATTCTTATAGGAGTGCAAACCCTACTGCAAACCGTGCATGGGAGCGATGTAGATTGTGTGTTCCTTATGAGAATCTAATGCCTGATGATCTGAGGTGGAGCTAAGGCTGTGATGCTAGTGCTGGGGAGTGGCTGAAAATACAGATTATCATTAGCAGAGAGGTTTGACTGCATGATAAATGTAATGACCTTGAATCATCCTGAAACCACCCCCACCCCCATACATGGAAAAATTGTCTTCCATAAAAATAGTCCCTGGTACTAAAAAGGTTGGGGATTACTGATTTAAAAGATAATGAAACCTAAGCTCAGACAGGTTTATCAACCTGTTCTAGGTGGGAAGTACTGGAGACAGGGTTAAGATACAGATACATCTGTCCTGAGCTTGCTCTTATATGTTACAATATTATTATAAGAGGTTCTTTAAGTCTGTGGTCCCCATCCCCCAGGCCACAGACCAGGATGCAGAACTCTGCTGTCTCTCCACCCACACAGTTTCATGGAACTTAGGAATGGGGCCTCACAGAAGGAGGTCAGCAACGTGAGTGAGAGAAGCTTCATCTGTATTTACAGCTGCTCCCCATCGCTCACATCACTGCCTGAGCTCCACCTCCTCTGTCCCCCACCCCCCGACTGTGGAAAAATTATCTTCTATGAAACTGGTCCATGGTGCCAAAAACGTTGGAAACTGCTGCTAAGTGGAACATTAGAAAGGAGATACAAGCTCTTGCTCTGGATCTGACTTGAGCTGTGGTTTTCTCTCTATAATGAAGTTGTATATTGAAGTTTGCCTTTGTGCTGCAAAACAATAATCTCTTCTCTAGGTAATGGGCACTGATTTTTAGATGGGAGAGATATGGCTTTAGAGCAGTTAATATTAATAAGACCATAGAGATTTGATTTATTACAGGTTCATAGTGACCCCACAGTGTGACATGATCAATGCAAAAAGTTCATTTTAAGACAAATATATGGAAGTGTGGTGCTCAAGCCAAGACCTACTGTATTCTATAACAATTTTCTCTCCCCTAGAGAACCCTATTTATCTCTGGGGCATTAGGAAAGCTTGTCATGTGTGGCATAGTAAAGAACCAGGTAATGTTTCAGATCTGGCCATACTTGTGCTTTCAATTTATACTTCTCTCCTTTTCCCTCAAGGTACTGCCTTCATTTAAGAGCTCACAATTCTTTACCATTTTAACCATCCACTGCCTGTCTCCCTGTCTATAGTCTTATCACTTCAGACTTACTCCACAAAGCAGCCAGAGAGATATTCCTAGAAAAAAAAGTCAGACATTTGCATACCATTTAGTAAAGGCCTTTAATGTCTCCTTGAGATTCTAAGGATAAAATAGAGTTGATGCCCTTCATGATCCAGTCCCTTCTATCCTCTGTAGCCTCACCTCCCACTTACATCCCTCACATTGGTGGATGTGGCAATGCTGAAATGCTTTTGAGGTAGATGACTGAGATAATTTGATGAATTAAGATAGTGTAGTAAGGATACCCTGTATGAACACTTTATATATTCTGAGTCCATGCTTTCTGACATAATGTGGCTGTGTTAATTTGTGCTGTTGATCTTAGGGTATAGGTCTCAGAACCCAGTTAGATAAATAAAATCAACATGATTATTTTCAAATGCTGGTTCATCAAACTTGGCAAATTGGTTGTATTCCAGAAAACAAAAGTCTTAATCTCTTAAAATTTTCCTAAGTTATAGACATATTGGAGTTCGTTGGCATATGGGAGGTAGTGGTTAAGGGCAGGTCAGAAGGTGCAGGCTCTAAAACCCAGAAAAGTAAAAGGTTCCTGGATGCATGAGGCAGACTAGCAGTTAAGGGAAGGGAGGTTAACTAAGGTGAAAGGAGCCCAGCCTGATTGGGTGGGTCAAGGGTCTGAGAGTTGTCATCATAGCATTTTTCAGTTACCCAGTCCAAGAGCAAACCTCTGTGTGTTTACTCTGGTTTGGTTCATGTATGACTTGGGTTACCTTGTCCCCCACTAGTTTATTGCAGCTAGAAGGAACTCAGGGTCTTTTGAGAAAATTTTATTCCTCATATAGCCAACTACAATTAATTAGTCACTCATTCATTTGTCATTTACTAGGAGACTGTAATGTGGCAGACTCTTTTAGGTCCTGAGATATATATATTATGTAGACTGATAAATTTTGTAATAAGCAACTCTAAAATCCCAGTAGTTTAATCCAATAAAGGTTTAACTCTTGCTCTGACCACAACCCTCTGTGGGTCAGTGGAAGAAACTTTTCTCCATGTAGTCATTCGGTGAGCTGGGCTTCATTCATCTTGAGGCTCACTCTCTTTTTGGTCCTTGGAGGCCTTTTTTATTCAGTGGGCAGAGGGAGATAGATATAAGCCAGGCCTGGATGTGGTACATACCACTTCCACTCGCATCCCATTGGCTAACCTTGGTCACATGTCTGACCAGAAACCTAAACAGAAAGAAAACTAGAAGATGCAGTCATCCTGTGACTCTAGGAAGAAGAGAACACAAATGTTGGTAAGTGCTAGCAGTGTCTACATATGGGGATTGTAGATATTTAGCATTATAGCCACATGCAAAGACACTGATATCTTAAAATATGACTGCCAAGAGAATGTAATGGAAAATCACAGGGTGAGTGCATGGCAAGAAGAGCTAAGAAACTTCTATAAGCACCACTGTTTGTTTTTCTGGGAGAGAAAGGCAGGGTCAAATGTATAAGTACCATTACTGTAGTTGAACTTTTAAATAGTTACACAACAGTGTCTGTCATCATATTTTTCAAATGCCAATTAATTGGCCTAAAAGTGAGAAACCTAATGAAGTAGGTCACCTCCCAAGTCAGTTTTGTGTTGGCTTAACAGCATTCTTTTCCAGGTCCTAAGCAATGTAGGCACCAAGGTTCAAAGACAAATTGAACCTGTTCCTGCCCTGAAGTAGTTCTTAGTCCAGTGAGTAGGTGGACATGAAGGCAGCTAACTGTGGACCCCTCAGAGCATGCTCTGTACTTCTGATCCAGGGACACACTGTCTTGTGGGAGGGTAAATGAGGAAGCCGCTCTTCTCATCTTGGGAAACCAGGGATATCAGAAAGATTGTCCTTGGAACCTTGGGGATGTGTGGGGTTGTGACAGGAAAAAGAGGATCCGACAACAATAGAAACAGAAAATCATGAGCAAAATATAGGGAGGTAAGAGTATATGGCATCTCTATGGCATTTCTTGGGAGCTGGTGGCTTATTTTTAAATATCTCACTGGTTTTAGGAAAGACATTGTAAAATAACTGTTTGTCCTAGTAGCAAATGATTTAAAAAAATAGCAACATTTGTATCAAATATTACAGAGAAAGAATATCATATATGAGATTGTGGTGGTCATTTTAGATTTATTTAGTTTTTCTATTGGGCAAGAATTGTTTTATCATGTAACTATCTGAACAGCTGAAATATTAGAAACCATATTTATGCTAGTTTATGTATATTGATTTTTATTTAACTTTATTTACAGTCTGTCAGGCACTGTTCTAGGTACTTTGCACATATTCACTGATTTAATTCTCTTAACAACACTATGAGGTAATTACTATTATTATTTTATTCAACATATGAGGAAACTAAGGCACAAAACTGTGAAATAAACTGCTCAAGATTATACATCACATGAGTGAAATTAGCCAGGTTTCAAACTCAAGCAGTCTAACTCCAGAGTGTGGGCTCTTACTAGGGGGGGAATTTTCAATCATTTATTATACCAAACAACACACAGTGAGCTTTATTTCATGATACCAGCCACCTTGCAGTTCACAGAAAAATGATACACTTTAAGGATTGAGCAGAGTGAGGTAGTCAAAATGTCAGACAGAAAAAAGAAAATGACTTAGGCAGGGGTCCTGAAGACTAGCTTTGTGGAGTGAGCCTAGACCAGGAAGAACTGTGAGGAGAATATGGTAGTAGCCTGCTGAGCTGCTGGAGGATGGTTATGGAGGGAAAGGAAGGCAGAACTACCAACCAGACTGTGCAGAGAAACAGCAGCAGGCTCTGGCAGCAGGTGGGAAGGAGGAGCAAGAGGGAGGCACGACTTGCCGGCAGCGTCCATCTGCTGTCTTGTCTCATGTCTGTCAGTCAAATTTAGCCGGTGACTTCTGAAAGCCAACTGTCCTTCACCTTGGAACATACTGTTGACAAACAATAATAGCACTTACAAGTGAAAAAGTGAAAAGCTGGCATGATCAACTAGTGATTTTTAATGGAAATGGGGCAGAGAATTTCCCATTCAGAAACTCTCAAAACACAGACCAGGCATAATCTTCACTGAAGGGCCCTACTGGGCTCAAAGGTCAATGGGGAAGCGAGGAGTTCTCCTGTGGGTCTGACCCCACTTCACCACCTGGCCCAGCGGGCCGGCGCCCTCGCACACACCCTATTGTTTGCTTTGCACTCTCCAGAGAACACGATCTTATTTCTTGATCACCTTGTTTATCCTTTTAGGGGAGTCCCGCGCTGTACCTCTGTGGATTCTCAACACTGTCCTTGTAGTGGGGAGATCCACTCGCGTGTAGGAGACCAAGATCTATGTCTCCTTCTCTGGGAGCAGAAGTCCGGAGAGTTACCTCTACTCCCCATTTTTTCCTCTCGGTGTCTGCCCTTTTCGAGAGCATTTCTTTAACACCCCTAAAGAGCCTTCCAAACTGACCTGCCACCCTCTTCGTTTCTCCATCTTCGATTCTGGTGATCACACAGCAGAGAGACTGTGTCTCTTCCAAGCCTTTCCCCACAGCCACCCCATTGACTAGTTCATTCTGTTCTCCCTACTCTTCACCATTACCTAGTTCCACATGTCTTACCTAAAATGTCTCCATGATAATATGGCCACATTAAATCTCTGTAAAAATGTGAATCATTCCACTTCTCGCTTACAGATTTTTCTTATGCTCCTTGGAGACTATCCATTTCTTGGCTACCACCAGGAAACTTCTCCATCCACCTCCTTTACCCAGCGACTACAGAGGTCCCCCTTGTTTTCTGTTTTCCAGTCTAAAATCACTTTTTTCGGGCAGTCAAGACTTCAGTGAATAAATTTGCTGCCTTGGGTATCCTAGTCTTATTTCAATTCTGAGCATTGTGTTGGTCTCTGTAGGTGCATAGTAAACAAGTCTGGGTTTTATCAGCACAGGGCAGATAAGACAAATGTTCATGTGCCAGAAGTTGTGATGGATGTTTGCACGTAAAGAAAATACAATCTAAGACTAATGAGTTCATAGTAAGGAGAGGGGAATTTGTTAACATTATACTTGAGGTTCTGGCACAAGAATGTGAAATGGTGCAACCATTTTAAAACACAGTTTTTCAGTTTCTTAAATGTTTTTTTTTATTTCAAAATATTAAGGGGGTACAAGTGTTTTAAGTTACATGGGTTGCTTTTGAAATGTTTGAATAGGTGTGCCCATCACTCAAATGGTGTTCATTGTACCTACCCATTAGGTAGGTTTTTGCCCCTACTCTCCTTTCCCCTCCACCCCCCACTTGATTTCCACTGAGTTTTACTTCCCTCTGTGTACACATGTGCTCATCAGTTAGTTCCAGTTTAATAGTAAGTACATGTGGTGTTTGTTTTTCCATTCTTGAGATACTTCACTTAGGAGAATGGTCTCCAGTTCCATCCGGATTGTTGCAAAAGGCATTAATTCATCTTTCTTATGGCTGAGTTGTACTCCAGGTATACACATACCACATTTTATTAATACACTCATGAGTCAATGGGCTCTTGGGTTGATTCCACATCTTTGCAATTGTGAATTGTGCTGCAATAAACATTCAAGAGCATCTGTCTTCTTTTCCTTTCAGTAGATATCCAGCAGTGGGATTGCTGGATTGATAGGTAGATCTACTTTTAGATCTTTGAGGAATCTCCATACTGTTTTCCATAACAGTTGTACTAATTTGCAATTCCACCAACAGTGTATAAGTGTTTATTTCCTTCTGCATCTATTGTTTTTGGTCTTTTTAATAAAAGCCACTCTAACTGGGGTAAGGTAATATCTCATTGTGGTTTTACTTTGCATTTCCCTGATGATTCATGATGTTGAACATTTGTTCATATGTTTATCAGCCATTTCTCTATCTTCTTTTGAAAAGCTTCTGTTCATGTCGTTTGCCTACTGTTTAATAAGGATGTTTGGTTTGTTCTCGCTGATATGCTTATTTGTAGACTATGGATATTAGCCCTTTATCAGACATATAGTTTGCAAATATTTCCTCCCATTCTGTAGGCTATTTGCTCTGTTGATTGTTTCTGGAGCTGTGCAGAAGCTTTTTAGTTTAATCAAATCCCATTTACTTATTTTTGTTGTTGCCATGATTGCCACTGGGGTCTTACTCAAAAATTCTTTGCCTAGACCAGTATCTAGAAGAGTTTTTCCTACATTTTCCTCTGGAATACTTATGGTTTCATGCCTTAGATGTAAGTCTTTTATTTACCTTGAATTAATTTTTGTGAGTGGTGAGAAGTAGGGGTCCTGTTTCATTCTTCTGAGTGTGGCTATCCAATTTTTCCAACCAACTGATCTTCGACAAAGCAGACAACAATGTACATTGGGGAAAAGAAGTTTCTTAAAATGTTAGTCATGCCCCTACTGTATGATGCAACCATCCCACTTCTACGTATTTATATGAAACTTTTAAAAGTCAAACTAATCTGTCATGACAGACAGATCAGTGGTTGCTTGGGAATCACGGTTCGGTAGCAAGAGGGAGGAATTACAGAGGGCTAGAAAGAACCTTTTCGGGGTGATGGATATGTTCACTATCTTGATTGTGGTGTTGGTTTTGTTGATGTATAGATATGTAAAACCTATCAAATTATACACTTTGAGAAGTTTATTGTATGTCAACTATTCCTCAATAAAACTATTTTTAGAAATTATATTCCATGAAAGTTGTTAGAATCAAAATGGAGTCACTAAACATTAAGAAAACCCTGAGAAACAGAGTTAGGAAGGGCCATGAAGAGAGGGTTCTCACCCTTGTATGCCTGATAACAAAGCCATCCTAAAAGAGTCTGCAAAAAGCACAATCTTGATGCACAAAGGCCATCACAACCTTAAACAAAAAAGTACTTCTACAAGGACATCTGCCCAGCAACTGCCTGTCCAACCTCAGACTGGCATCACCCTTGTTATTGGTCTTTATAGCCAAGGATAATTACCTCAAAACAATTATGTAATCCTCCTCATTTTTCCTTCTAAAATCTTAACTTCCTTTACCTCCCTGAATATGCACATAGTTTACTATGGCACATGTATTCCTTTGCAATACTCTATTCCCAAATTAACACCATTTTCTTTCAGAGAGCCTCTCTTTTTGTTATTTAGGTTGAGAATTTCCCGCTTAAAAAAACAAATTTTGAAAGGATAAAGATAAAAGATTTGGGAGGAGAGTATCACTGGAATTATATAGATAAACTAGAGTATGATGGTGATAAAAATCAAAACTGGCTATTACTCAGTTTTATTCTTGTTTTAAAGTTCTGTGTAGGGATTCAACTTCCACTTCTGGAAAGATGAAGTACACATGTTTTACCCTATTTCTCCAGTGCAACTAAACACCCAGAGCATTACATATAAAAATAAGCATAAGTAGGCTCTGAATGGTAGAGAGAAGAGGCAGACTGGCTAGCAACCTTGTAATCCAAGGAACAACAAAGTGGTAAGTTCCCTGGGTTTTCCTTAAGCCACTTACAGTCCAGAAATGGAGCTAAATAAGCCAGCACACAGAAAGGTCAACAGGTACAGGGTCAGGGGAGCTTTAACAAAAGCCTGCTCTCTAACAACAACAACAACAACAACAACAAAATAACCAGGAAAAGGGCAAGACAGAAAATTCTTAGAGAAGAGCTGCTCCACTCCCACTAAATGCCATCACCATGAAAAAAACCAAAAAACTGTGGCCCCACCCACACCCAGACCAGCAAAGATCAAGTAGGGAGCCTGGGTTGCCACCCTCACCAGGCTATACTAAGTGCTCCAATTACCCCTTCACTACCACTAGAGTACTGTCAAAGGAGACTGAGTAGGGAGGTTGGAGTTTCATCCCCAGCAGGTAGTAATGAAGCATTGCCCGCCCACCCCCATGTTGTCTGTACAGCTCATGTGAGGAACCTACACTCCAACCAAAAGGTAATGAGTCACCTCTTCATCTCCCATCAGAGAAGGCTTCTCAAAGAGTGAGAACTTTCACAACGTCCAGCAATAATGAGGCCATCCTCACACTCCATGGTCAGTGGAGGCCACATGGAAAACAGTAATGAAGGATACTCACTCCTCCCAGACAAGGAGGTATCAGTAGAGGCTGGGTGGGGTTGGGAGTTCTGGATAAGTACCGCACGCTAACATATTGCACCACTGGAGCTCCAAGGTGAAAATTCTGGCTGTCTACTAGGCCTCTACCTGAAGTTCCATTCGCACATGGCAGTAATGAGATAGTACCCTGCTTCTCTTGCTAGAGCAATGTCAGAGAAAGCCAGTGAAAACAGAAGGTTTAAATAAGATCCAGAGTAATATGACATAACAACTGAAATGTCAATGGCTCAACCAAAAATCATTCACAAAGCAAGAAACAGGAAGATCTCAAACTGAATAAAAATATACAGAGATCCAGTTGTCTCACTGTCATTTATTAAAAATACTGTTTTTCTCCACTGTTCTGCAGTTGCACCTTTTTCATAAATCAAGGGTCCATATATAAGCATATCTGTTTCAAGAGTGCGCTATTTCCATTGATCTGCTTGTCAACCACTACACACATATCACAAACTTAATTACTCTAGCATTTTAATAATTCTCACTCATCTGGTAGAGTATCTAGTTTTATCTTCCTCTATTACTTCAAGACTGTCTTGGCTGTGCTTGGCCTGTTGCATGCCAATTTAAATATTAGAATCATTGGGTCACATTTCACACAGATATGCACATAAACAGACATTTGCCCACAAAGCCTTTGGGATTTTTTATTTAGATTGCAGTCAATCTGTAGATTAATTAAGGAAAATTAACATGTTTATACAACTGAATCTTCATGTCCATGATCATATTATACTTTATTTTTATTTAAGTGTCTATTAATTTATCTAAACAGTATTTTTATATTTTTCCATACAGTTCTTAAATATTCTTTGGCTAGATTTACTCTTCAATATTTAATGTTTTGGTATGATAGGCTACAAGCCACATTTTGCTTACTTTCATTTTCATTGTATACTATTTGTTGCTGCAGAAACAAAGTTTACTTTTTGTGTATTGATGTTATACCAAGCAACCTTTACATTCACTTTTTTTTATTGAATAGTTTTACCTTAGTTCTTTGGATTTTTTTCACACATAGTCTAATTATCTGTTAATCATGGACACTGTATTTCTTATTTTATTATTGCTATCTCTTTTATTTTTTCTGCTTCTCATTACTGCACCAGACAGTATTTCCATCAAAATATTGAATAGAAATGGTAATAGGAGGAATCCTTGCCTAATTCCCAGTTTCAAAGCAAAAGCTTTCAACTCTTCCCCATATATGTATGATGTTTGCTGTAGGTTTTTCATACATATCCTTCATCTAGTTCACTAACTTTTCTTTTTTTCCATTTTTAACAAGCTTTTTATTTTAGAATAGTGTTGGATTTACAGAAAAATTGCAAAGATAGTACAGAGAGTTCCCACATGGCCCACACTCGGTTTCCCCTAGTAATTAACATCTCTTAGTATGGTACATTTTTTACAGCTAATGAACCAATAATGATAAAATGTTATTAACAAAAGTCCACACTTTCTTTAGATTTCCTCAGTTGTTATTTAATGTCTTTTTTTCTGTTCCAGGATCCTATCCAAGATTCTACACAATATTTAGCCATTATGCCTTCTTTGACTCCTCTTGGCTATGACAGTTTCTCAGGCATTTCTTGTTTTGGATGACCCTGACAGTTTTGAGGAGTACTAGCCAGGTATATTGTAAGATGCCCCTCTCTTGGAATTTTGCTGATGATTTTGTCATGATTAGATTGGTATTATGGGTTTGGAAAGGGGAGGACCACAGAGGAAAGTGCTATCCTCATGACATCATATCAAAGATACATACCATCAACAATGACTTATCACTGTTTTTTTTTTATTTCAGAATATTACGGGGGTGCAAACACTTTGGTTACATATACTGCCTTTGCACCGCCCAAGTCAGAGCTACAAGCATGCCCATCCCTCAGACAGCACACTACACCCATTAGGTGTGAATTTACCCATCCCCTCCTTCCCCCTCCCACCTGCCCAACACTTTTCACTGTTAATATCAATCTTGATCACCTGGCAGAGGTAGCGTTTTTCAGGTTTCCAAACTGTAAAGTTACTCTTTCCCCCCTTTTCCACACTATACTTTCTTTGGAAGGAAGTCACTGTGTCCAGCCAATGCTTAAAAAGTATGGAGTATCAACACAAATGATTTGTAATTCTTCTGCACAGGAGATTTATCTATTCTCCTCCATTTATTTATTCAGTCATTTATTTATCAGCATAGACTCATGGATATAAATTTTATACTTTGAGGGAGAGCAGGGGTGGAAAAAAATTTTATACTTTGAGAAATATTTCTTTTTATTGGGAATATATGTTGATTTTTATTAAGCACAATGTATACATTTTTTCACACTGTAATATCTTTAATTAAGTACAAATAACTTTTTAACATGTTATTATGTTACATGGAGACCATTTCACCCACTGCTCTGTTTGGCTGCCAGTCTCTTATCTCTTCAGCAATGGTGAGGCAGATACCTTTTCCTCGAGGAAGAGAAATCCATGGTTTGTTGCCTTTGCCAATAACGAAAATGTTGGAGAGGCGAGTGGCAAAGCTGTTGCCATTGGCATCTTTCACGTGAACCACATCAAAAGACTCGGGATGTCTTCCTCTGTTGGTGATCACACCAATTCTTCCCAGGTTAGCGCCTCCAGTCACCATACACAGGTTACCAGTGTCAAACTTGATTAAATCAGTAATCTTGCCAGTCTCCAAATCACTCTGAATGGTGTCATTCATTTTGATGAGTGGATCAGGATAGCAGATGGTGCGAGCATCATGAGTCACCAGATGAGGGATTCCTTTTGTGCCCACAAAGATTTTTCTCACTTTGCACAACTTGTACTTGGCCTCTTCAGGTGTGATACGATGAACAGCAAAGCGACCCTTGGTGTCATAAATCAGACGGAAATTCTCTCCAGTCTTGTCAATGCTGATGACATCCATAAATCCAGCAGGGTAGGTTATATCAGTTCGGACCTTGCCATCAATTTTAATGAAGTGCTACATGCAGATCTTCTTCACTTCATCTCCTGTCAGGGCATACTTAAGCATGTTTCTTAGGAAAATGATGAGTGGGAGACACTCTCTCAGCTTGTGGGGACCGGTGTATGGACGAGGAGCAAACACACTGGTCAGCTTATCCAGCATCCAATGTTTTGGAGCTGCTACACGCTTCAGATGCTTCTTGGGACCACGGGCCATGGCTGCACTAAGCACAGAAAGAGCCACAATGTATACATTTACTGTAATCAGGAAAATGCAAATTAAAAACTACAATGAGATACCATCTTACTCCAATTAGAATGGCCATTATTAAAAAGTCAAAAAACATTAGATATTAGTGTGGATGCAATGAAAATGAAACACTTATACACTGTTGGTGAGAATGTAAATTAGTATGAAAATTTCTCAAAGAACTAAAAGTAGATCCACCATTTGATCCCAGTACTAGGTATTAACCAAAAGAAAAGAAATCATTATATCCAAAAGACATCTCTACTCATATGTTTATCACAGCACAATTCACAATTGCAGAAATATGGAATGTACTTAAGTGCCCATCAACTGATGAATGGATTAAGAAATTGTGATACACACACATACAATGGAGTACTATTCAGCAATAAGAAAGAGTGAAATTAATGTCTTTTGCAGCAACTTGGATGTAATTGGAGGACATTATCCTAAGTGAAGTAACTCTGGAACAGAAAAATAAATGCTACATATTCTCACTTATAAGTGGGAACTAAACTATGGCTACATAAAGGGCACACAGAGTAGTATAATGGACATTGTAGACTCAAAAGGGTGAAAGTGGGAGGAGGTGAGACATGAAAAATTACCTATGGGGTACAATGTACATACACTACTCAGGTGATGAGTACACCAAAAGCCCGGACTTCAACACTATACGATATATACATGTAACAGAATTCAACTTTCACCCCCCAAAACTTGATATTTTAAAAAGAAAATAATAAATCTACTGTAGATATGATTTGTCTCATTCAATCTGTTAATATAGTTAGCCAGTCCTAGGACTATTTGCTCCCAGAAAGTCTCCCTTTGTTGCCCAGGCTAGAGTATGTGCTGTGGCTTCAGCATAGCTCACAGCAACCTCAAACTCCTGGGCTCAAGCAATCCTTCTGCCTCCGCCTCCCAAGTAGCTGGGACTACAGGCATGCGCCATCATGCCAGGCTAATTTTTTCTATATATATATTAGTTGGCCAATTAATTTCTTTTTATTTATAGTAGAGACGGGGTCTCACTCTTGCTCAGGCTGGTTTCGAACTCCTGACCTTGAGCAATCTGCCCACCCAGAGTGCTAGGATTACAGGCATGAGCCACCGCGCCCGGCCAGGATTTGACTCCTGAAGGCTACAATTCCTATGCTCACCAACATTTGGCTGCCATTTTGGTTCAGGAAGATACAGTGATTAGAGGTTTTTCTCCTCCTTCTTCTGCATTAGGTGACTTCTTCTTCAGTGGCTACATTGTCCAACGCTCCAGCCACCATCAGATAGTCCCACCATGATTCCAGATCCTGTTGAACCCAATACCTAGGCTCCATTAATGCTAAATTCCTCTCTTTGTCCTACCCACCTAGAGGTGAGATTGACTTCCGCATGTGGACAATTATTGGGTTCTCCAACTCTCCCCCATTTGGTTTCTCCATCACTTGTGTACTCAGTCCCCTGCATTAAATTCCCTCTGTATTAAATATTTATAAAATTTTCTATTTTCCTAGAAAATCCTTGACTGTTACACATGGCCAGTTATATTGATTGATCTTCTAGTGTTAAACTTCTTTGCATTCCTACAATAAACCCAACTCTGTCTACAGCATTTAACGATGTTTAAATCTCTTCTATAACTAATGACAAAAAAAAATGCCTTTGGAACCTGAAATCTCCTCCAAGTGACATTCTATTTCTATCATCCTTTTCACAGTCTTCTCAAAAATAATTTTACACCCCTTGTTTGGGGGTATATATTGAAAAAGTTAATAGCATAAGTAATATATTCAACTTGTAAAAAATTCAAGTCATACACATAAAGCTATATAACACTAACTGTGTGATACAGCCCAAGTGATACTCAGAGGGAAATAGATAGTCTTAAATATATTAGAAAAGAAAAATATTTAAAACATCTGCACAATTCAAGAAACTAAAAAATAAATACCATATCAAACTTAAATTAGAAGTTATGAAATAATGAAGATAAAAGCAGAAATAATTAACAGTAGAGATAACTGACAAAACACAATTCTTTGAAAATAGTTGGAAAATAGACATTTTTTCAAGTAGGATCAATTACTAAAGAAAAAAGCATAAACAATGGAAGTTAAATAAAATTGTACAAAACATAGATACGGAAGAGATTTGAACAAGAGAACACTACATATATGACTGCTCACCATTGGTCATGGATGCAACAGCTCCCCATTTAGCATCTAGCCTGGGTCTTGGAGCCATTTTTTATAAGGGTTGCAGCTGGACAAATGCCCCAAGGTGGAAGGGAAAGGACATTTCCCACGGAGCATTTAATCAAGGAGTCAAGAGCCAAGATTAGGGCTCTCATGAGTGAGAACTAAGGTGTCCAATCACCCCAGAATATAGGAGTCCCAAAGAATCCATCTCTGCCCTGTCAGTCATGGAAGACCCCAGGCAGTTATCAGGCTGACCACTCCTTCAATTCTCAACAATACAGGCATTGACCTGCATAAGTAAAATTCTACCTCAAGGGATTCAGGGCAGTATAAGCCTTAGTCTACTGGGGGCATACTCAGCTATGCCCATGGAGGTGTCACATGCCTCAGTAGGAATCGAGGTGAGGGCCCTGAGGGAGGACCAAGGCAGCCCTGGACTCCAGAACAGAAGGGGCCCCAGCACTGTACTTGTGGTCAGCTGTGGGAGATCCCATTGCAGTGTGGACGGAGTCCGAGGTTCTGTCAGGAGTCAAGTTTAGACAATGAGGGAGGACTAGGATAACCTTGGACCCTAGGACAGAGGGGCCACATCCCTGCCTCTGCCTTCAGTAACTTCAACTGACTTCTGCCTCAGTGGTTGACAGAGGTGAGGGCCTTGGTCTGAGATCAGGACTTCAGATCAGCGAAGTGGAGAAGGCCCAGCCTCTGTTAGGAAATAGGTGAGATGCTGAGGAAGGACTGAGGAGGCCCCACCCCAGGTAGAGGGTCCCCAAATAATCTGGCTCCCCCCCTGCTGTCAGCGGTGGACCACTCCCGAGACAGATGCCTCAGGCTGAGCCCCTCCCCCAGCTTATTCCTCAGAGGACTCTGGGAGTCAGAGCCTGCTGTGACCCAGGCAGACTACGGTCCCTAGAGGGGGGATCCAGGCTGGGCCACATCCTGATAGGGGGCCCCGCAGTCCATCCTTGCCTGGCTGTCAGCCCTGGGAAGCCCCTGGTATGGGCCTGGATGTGACATACACCGACGTCCGCCAGGGGGCTGGCTGAGGCGAGGGCCTTTGAGGTCCAGACTTCCCGTAGACCGCGAGGAGAGGGCCCAGGCTGTCTTAGGAGTGAGGTGAGATGACGAGGGTGGGCTGAGGAGGCCAGACCCCAATGTTGAGGGGCCCAAATAATCCATCTCGACCTCTACTGTCAGCCCTGGGAAGCCC
>VSMD01121693.1:0-37168 GCA_008750895.1 Mirza zaza
CTATATTGCAGTCCATGTGCAAGGAACCCATTAAGCTATTTTAAATGTGGCCCTAAGGTACTACCTAACCATGTATCATATGTGAAATTTTATATGTTTCCACATATGTGAGGCATGATCACAGTGAGAGAGAAATTTAGAAAGAGAAGTATATATCTTATATTTTTATCAGTTAGAGCTTTCATGAAGCTGTAGCCTTAGATTTTAATTACTAACCTATGAAGGGTTCTTCTCTTTCCTTTAGAGTTAGATTCTAAATTTCAGAATTGGATACTACCTTTCTCATACTACGATATTCTATTTTATTTTGCAAGGTGTATTCAGCAATTTATTAGAGTCTGATTTGAATCTCAGAGGCAAGGCTTGGGCCTTGTAGTAGTCAAGACAGGCTAGCTCCTGAAACAAACTTCAAAAACCAGAGAGATGCACTAGCTTGTTCTGCAGTAACGATCACCCCACACATCTTAGGGACTTGAAGGGATACTGATTTATTTCTCTAGGGACTGTTACACCATCAATGAAATGCATTCTGAATAAAGTGACTCACACCATTTCTACTCCTATGTCATTTGCCAAAACAGTTCACATGACCGAAATGAACTTCAAGGAAGAGGAAAAGAACATTTTTCCCATGCACCCAGAAAGAGAAGAATAGAAATATTTGTGAGTAGCAGTAAAATCATTTCCAGAAACAACCCAATATTTCAGTGACTTCGCATGCAAAAAACTGTCTTTCTCCTGTCATTATGTCAGACTGCTTGGGGTGGCAGCACTAGGATGTACATGTGTCTGTGTGTTCATGCTTGTGTGTGCACGTATGTGTGTGTGTGTGTGTGTGTGTGTGCGCGGACATCTGTGTGTTCTCCAGGGCTCTGTTCCACATCATCATTTGGACACCCAGGCCTCTTGCATTTTTTGGTTCCACCCAACTCTGGAGTCTTCGCTCAGATGTCGTATTGGCAGAAGGCGTAAGAATCACCTGTAGAAAATTCCTATGGCTCAGGTCTGGAACAAGTGACATCTTTTCCATTGCCATTGCATTGACCAAAATGCAGTCATCCGGCCACACCTAACTGCAAGACAGGCTGGGCAACTTCTCTGTGTGCCCAGGAAAAAATGGTGAACAGGTTTTTGGTTAACCATTCGCAGATTGGATGAGCCCTGACTCTCTAAGCAAAATATCTAACTGCCACTTCCTTCTGACCTCATAGAAAGTAGGTGTTTTAATAGAGACAGAGACATCATCAGTCTAGAAAAATCAACAAAACCTCTCAACACTCTGTGTTTAAGAAGTCAAAATGAATTAGCAAACTGTGAATGATCAGCTTATTGCTTTTGATTCCACAGAGAAATATTCCCCTCTCTTAACTACAAACCTTCTTGATAAACTGAGTAGTGAAGAAAAAACTTTTATTTTTTGAATTAATTCCATTTTTATTTTAAGTAAAATTCGCTGTCTGCTACAAAGGGCCTTCTGACTCAGGGAAAGAATGCTAATTTAAGGGAAACATTTATATATGTTCTCTTTGTTCAGAGGGTCAGAATCCAGGTGAATGGGAAGGGTCATTTTGTTAAATAGTTTTCTAGACTTCTATAATTCAGCAAAGCGGGAACAAAGACAGTTTTCATTTCTATTGAATGAGAGTCAGAATATGGGAACATCATATCTAATAAGTGTTATTTGAGTAATGCCATATGGTAAACTTCGTCTGGTCTCAAAGGCAGCGTGTGAACTATCTTCCTGTAGAAAATGTGATAAGAAAATGGATATTCTCTAGTATTTGTTATCTTTTGATTATAACAGACTTTGCTGCAGAATGGTCAGGAATTCTATTTTCACTGAGTGTACTAAAATATATCTTGAGGTTACCACTAAGAATTCAAGAATGCTTGTAAGGAAATGTAAGGGTATTTCTCTGTGAATTGCTCTGCACCTTGGGTCCATATTAATTTTAGATATGGTGCAGAGCTCCATTTGGAAAATTCACTTTATGCATATCTGCTTAAGGCTACATTTGTTAAGGGAAAGAGTTCATTTTACAATTTTAGTAATGTAGTCCCAGACTGCTATAATTAGAAACACTAGCAATGTTTTGATTGTATAATTAGATGAAATAAAAATTCTACTTAAAACTTTCATACAGATTTCATCTGAGATATTCAAAGTATTTGCTAATATTAACTGCATAATAATTATCCTGCAGGGCACGGACATAGAGGTTCTCTCATGTGTCTTGACATTCTTTTTTATTCTATATGCTTGAATGTTGATTTGATTTTAGGAGCATATTTTTATTCTAGTATCTGGCTGTACTTTATATTAAAGTAGCATATCCCTAATTGTAGATTAAAATTTCACCAAAGTGAATGTTTGCAGGTACCATGTTTTGAGAACCTACTTTTAGGTAGGCATTGTACCAAAATCTGGGCACAAATAACTGTAGGGATTAAGTACTATTCAGTTCAAATTTAAATCTAAGAGCAATGGGGAAATAAAAATTGAATTGTCAAACTCCATACAAATACTAACCAGAGCAGAGGTTGAACTTCAGATCTATCTCACTCTACATTCCTAAAAAAAAAAAAAAAAAAAAAAAAAAAATACCATCGATTTAATATATAGCATAGGAAGTTGAAACTAAGCAAAGAGTGATTTTATTTATTTGAAGTTGGAAATCAGACTCCTTGAAGATAATGACCTAGCAGTCTAAAGTATCTCTTGGGATCACTAGTTATTTGGTGGCGCTATCAAGTTTTCCCACACAATGCATTTGCCTATGTATTTTCTTATCTGGAAAGCTCTCTCCACCCCTTCTCTGCCTAAAAAACTGCCACTCTTTTTCTGTTGTTATTTCTTCATGCTTTCTTTTAATTCTTTGAATAATTCATTGTTCCTATTGTCTTCTATTTTCAGTTTGTATCTATTAGAAAATTGTCATGCTATTGTTCATTATTACAACTGGATTGTGAGTTCCTTGTGGAACCCTTCAGTGTCCTTCTCAATTGTTGTTCACGGCTGGTGAGTTAATGAATGGGTGATAAATATCTCTCATTTATATGAATTAAAAGAGTAGTATGTTATACTGGAGAGAACACTCTAGTTGTGTGAGTCATTTCACCAGAACTCTATTTTTTATTCTGTGCTTTGAAAGTGTTGGACTAGGTAACTTCCAATGTTATTTTTAAATCTACTGTTGTCTGAAATACCCAAGTGCTATGCTTTTACTGTCAGTAGGAAGCATACATAGAAATCAACTGAGAAATGACCTTTTGCTATATTTATTTACTTTTTCTATCTCTACTGTGTCAAACAATATAAGAACTCATACTTTCTCTATCATGATAAAAATCAAATGTTTACAGATGCAGCATAAGGAAAAAAAAGAATAATTTTCTGCGTGCCATTCTGACTTCCTTTTGTTGTGATGATTGAGAATTCATCAATAGAGAATAAACTTTCTATTATAGATCTACATGTATACAGTTGATATCCCTTATCAAAGGCTCATTTTAAGGGATAAAATTTTTATCTATCTTGACATGCCTCAGCTCCTAAAAATAAACCAGAGCCGAATTGTTGTCAGAATCTTTTGAGTTCCATCTTTGCCATTCTCTGGCTTTATGCAATTGAGCAAATCATTTAAAACTAAGAGCCTGTTTCTTACTAGTGAAAATAACTCAAATGAGCCAGATCTTCCATAATTTTACTTCCAGCTCTAAAGTCTGATGATTTTAAATTTACATCATTTAGAGAAAATGTTAAGTGATTGCAATCTATCATTTTAGGGATTTCCTTTACAATCATATTATCATTGTTTGCTTTTTAAACAATGAACATAATAAAAATTATATTTCCATTCATTTCATCAATAAAACCCATTCTACTAAGTGAAGTATCCCAAGAATGGAAAAACAAGCACCACATGTGCTCACCAGCAAATAAATTGGTATTAACTGATCAGCACCTAAGTAGACATATAGGAACAACATTTATCGGGTGTCGGGCAGGTGGGAGGAGGGAGGAGGGGACGGGTACATACATACATAATGAGTGAGATGTGCACCGTCTGGGGGATGGACACACCTGAAGCTCTGACTTGAGGGGGGAGGAGGGCAAAGGGGATTATTTGAAACCTTAAAATTTGTACCACCATATAATATGCTGAAATAAAAAAAAAAAAAGAACAAGTTTGCATAAAAAAATGTAGGTCTATTGCAGCTGACTTCACACATACACAGCAGAAAATAGAGTTTCACCTAAATGACCCAAAGTAAATAAACCTTAATTACTTGCCATATACATGACTAAATAATTTGATATTGAGAGACCCAGGGCAAGGAAGATACTTCTTTTTTGGCCAGAGTAATATATTAAATACTTAAAATAACTATTTTCATCACAAGTACAAACCTTATACAATGTTTGGCTTTAAAGGTCCTTTTATATTTCTATGATGGGAAATCTTCAATCCTCTCAAACACTGTAAGTTTGAAAGCATAAACAGAATAATGCTTCTACAAATATGAACACAAGCCTATGAGATGAGATTTGTCCTTGGTGCCTTTCAGTAAAAGGTTCATTTGCCCAAAATTTGCTGCTAAGGAAGTTTCAGTTTTTGATTCTCAGTTAAAACAAACTGGATGCACAAATTATACCAAAGAATGAACATAAAGGAGACTTCACATGTGTTTTTTTAAAAATATTATTTTATTTTTGGTTGACATAAGAATTATACATAATTATGGGGTACAGTGTGATTTTTTCATACATGTTTACAATGATCAAATCAAGGTAATTAGCTTATCTATCACCTCAAACACTTGCCATTGCTATAAGGAGAGAAAATTCAAAATTTCCTCTTGTAGTTATTTTGAAGTATACAATATATTATTATTAACTGTAGTGATCTATTAGGCAACACTAGCACTTATTCGTCCTATCTAACTCTAACTTTGTACAACTGACCAATCTCTCCCTATCCTCCCTCCCCTTCTCTCCCCAGCCTCTGAAAACCACTGTTCTATTCTAGCTCTTAAAAAATCAACTCAAAATGGATTAAAGAGTTAAATGTAACACCTCAAACTATGAAACTACTAGAAGAAAATGTAGAGGAATTGCTTCACGATATCGATCTGGGCAAGAAGTTTTTGGATAACTTCAAAGGCACTGACAACAAAAGCAAAAATAGACAAATGGGATTATATCAAATTAAAAAGCTTCTGCACAGCAAAGGAAACAATCAACAAGAGACAACCTTACAAAATGGGAGAAAATATTCACAAAGTTTATATTTGATGAGGTGTTAGCATAGAGAATATATAAGAAATTCAAACAACTCAATAGTAAAAAAAATAAAAATGAAAATGATCTGATAAAAAAAAATGGGCAAAAGATCTGGATAGACATTTCTCCAAAGAAGACATACACATGGCCTACAGGTCTATGAAAAAATGCTCAACATCTCTAATGACCAGGAAAATGCAAATCAAGACCACAATGAGATATCACCTCATCCCAGTTAGAATGGCTGTTATCAAAAAAAAACAAATCTAGCAAATGCTGATGAGGATGTAGAGAAAGGGGAACTCTTAAATGCTGTTGGTGGGAATGTAAATTAGTAAAACTAGTACTAATTTACTAGTTCCCCTTTCTCCACATCCTCATCAGCTAGTTTTGCTGTTATGGACAGCAATATGGAAGTTCCTCAAAAATTAAAAATATTAGTATCACATGATCCAACTATCCAACTATCAACTATCCAACTATACCTATATAGGGGCTGTCCTGAAAGTATCCAGCCATGTGACTGTCCTTGTTATATTAATAATGACTAGATGCTTTCTAGACAGCCCTCATATAGCCAGAGGAAATAAAATCAATATGCTAAAGAGATACCTGCACTTCCATGTTTATCGCATCTCTATTCACAATAGCTGAGATATAGAGTCATCCTAAGTGTCTATCAATGGATAAATGGATTAAAAAATATGGTATATATACTAAATGGAATACTATTAAGCCACAAAAAGAATGAGTCCTGTCATTTGTGACAACATGGTTGGACCTAGAGGACACTATGTTGAATGAAATAAGCCAAGCACAGAAGGACAAATGCTGCATGATCTCATTTATATGTGGAATCTAAAAAAAATGTGTTTTTTATAACCTACCTAATATAGTGTTTAGAGTGGGTGGTGATAGGTAAATGATAATGTGTCTCCTTAAATTAACATAAATGCATTAAAAAAGATTAGGCAGCAAGAAACGAGGAACCAAGAGCCAAAAATATTCTTTTCTTCACTAGATTGCTACCAGCTTGCTAAAGTGGCTGCTATCGAAAGCATTTATAACACTGTATAAGCAATATTAGTGACCTGAGTTTTAAATCCAAAAGCTTTGGTTAATATTAATATTACTGTCTACATTTAAAGCAGAGCTCAGTGCCTAAAAGCCGGTCAATAAACATTTCAGTACTGCTCTTTTCCAGTGATCTGAATTCAATAATGTTACCTTTTGAGAAGCTGCAAAATGGAAAGCGAAAGAATGATTTATGAAGCTTGGCTATGCATGGCCAGAGAAGAAAGCTTTAACTGATGCTCGCAGGATTCTCTTTAATGAAGTACAAGTTGCCCAGATAAGTTTAGGTAAATGAAGCTTCTGTCACATTATGTTATAGTGAAAGAAATGACAGACATAGCCCAGAAGATGGAGGTTAATACAAAACGGTGGTGTCAAACAATGCAGCCTAGGTAACTGCACAAAGATGGGGCAGATGCATTAGCGTTATTGCTATAAACAAGTTCATAATACCACGGCACGTTCATGGAGTCCGTTCAAATTAAGCGTAACAGCTTTCTTTGTTTAAGTTGTCACTTGGGCCGCATGCAGATCATATTTCTGAGCCATCAGCTCCTACATTCAATACCAAGTCCTATTTAGATTGGACTGTTAACCTTAAAACCTTCAGTGTTTTGCCTTTTTCAATAATTTCTTAAGGTGATGTCTGAATACTTTGTGGAAAATGTTACTTTCAGGGCTAAGGTTTAAATGAATAATGAATTGTCATACCTTCGAATCTCCAGTTTTCTCAGTCTGAATGCAGAGCAGAAGCATTAACACAATGGATTGGGAGAACTCAGCTGGGTCCCTTAAGCCACACAATGGGGAGTGGGTTTGAAAATCTGAGATGTACTTTGCGATTTCAGTTCAGGGTGGTCTAGAGGGTGACTTTGCTTGAAAGGAGTAATTGTCTTAAACCCATCTTGGCATTCCTCTGTGCAGAAGGCAGGTGGCCCAGGCTACATTAGAAACAATCAAAGATGGAAGGGTGGAGTTAATTCCTCTGCACCATTTGACATTGAACTTGCCTAACAAATAAATACTGCATTCTCCTTAGTCATTAGACTCCTAGAATTCTAACTTCTTTCTATGTATAATTACAAAGAAAATACATCGATGGAAGTAAGTATAAAAAGTGCATGCACACACACACACACACACAGATGCTGGGAAGAAAAGAATAACGCTTGATCTCAGCCTAGCGTATTGGGCAACCATCATAAGAAAATATTCCAACTTTCATTTCTGACATTGAACAGAAAAATCGTTCCAGGACTTGCTTATATTGCAAGCCAAGCTCTACTCAGAAATGTAAGGACCACTGTTCCTGCAGATGATTTGAGAGAAAGCTCCTAAAGGAAAGATGCTAGAGTCTTTATTAAATCTTTTATCAAAAGGATGTGTTCTGTAAAATTTGGATTCAGTTAAAAGGCTGCATTCAAAGATCTGGAAGGCCACATGTGGCCCCAAGGCCGCAGGTTCCCTGCCACTATGCTAGACTTTTGTGACAGGCATGCAGCCATATTTTTTAGTAACAAAGGACAAGTGTAGACGATGATGGATTATAACTTGTTAATTGTTCTATTTTTAAACTTTATTGCTGTAAATTTCTTAATATCTTTATCTTAAAAATATAGTTTTTTTTTGTACTACTGACTTACTTTTATTCATACCTTTCCTTTTTTTTTTTTTTTTGCTTTCATTCTGTCTTTTCTTTTTCTATTTTTTTGGCTGGCTGAGTAAAGAAAGCATTCAGCTACAGACAGTCCCCAACTTACAACTAAGTTGTTTATGACTTGGAATTGGACCTCCAAATCCTTTTCTCATAGTTGGTGGTAAAGTGTAGGTGGAGAATATAATAAATGGTGATTAGACTTGGGCTTATCTACAAATCCCTACATGATAGAGCAAAATGTACCATTTGTGAGTCAGGCATTGCTTGTAGCTGATAGATGTCAGATTAAGGGCCATCAGGACAAGAATAAGCAAAGTAGCTCAAACTATTTTATTTTTAAAAATAACATATTAGAGGAAAATACAATACCCAAGCCTAAAATAGAACAGTTGGCAGCACATAAACATTCCACCACCCTCCTTTCCCATTTTAGAAGCCCTTGACCCAATTACATCTTAGTTTGTTCATTATAAGTGTCGAGCATTTTCTACAAAAAAGTTTTTTGATTAAACCATTTAAAGAATCAAGATGCAGATTTCAGCATAGGATAAAGAAAAAATATCCTCCAGCCAGATGTGCCTGGGACACAGTACCATCCACTCCCTGCTCTTATGCCATTTCTAGAGAACTCTAGGCCCCGCCTACCTAGAAACCCGCCCCTGCCATAATATTTCACAAACAGCCCATGACTGATGTCATCCTCATCAACACACACAGACCAAGTTCCTAGTCAGTGGTCTCCACAGCTCAGGGCCCAGCGTTCTAAAATTACTCTGATGTAGTCCTCAATGGCCCTTTTTTCCCCAAAAAAATCTGCACAGTTCTGCTTTTGCTGCACACCAGACTCCATGATTACCTCGCATATGCTCTTATCCCAATGTCTTAGGTAAATTCTCCATGGGGCGATGGCCTATCCCCTTTTGGGTCAGGATCACCTACTTTCTCTTCTGTTGTAGGCATACCAATAACGGGAGGGTTTTAGCTGAGGAACACTGTAAATGATGGAGAGCAGACTGGAAAATATACTTTATGTTTCTGTATCCATCATGATGCCCTCATAGCATTGCTCACATGCACAAACAAGGCTGCCGAAACTACAGAGGCTGGGCTTGGAAACTCTGTCCTCCACCATATTCATCAGATCTTGCACCAACTGACTACCATTTCTTCCAGGCTTTGGGCCACTTCTTGTAAGGAAAAATATTCAATTCTCAACAAGCTCTAGAGTACCCCTTTTGCAATTCAATTGCCACTCGCTCTCCAGGCTTCTTTGTTGCTGGCACTAGCAAGCTACCATTAAGATGGCAAAACTGTGTCAATAGTTTAGGCACATACTTTGATTAATTATACTTCTTTTTGTTTGAAATATAATAAATTAAACTTCTGATTCAAAATTGGACATTTCACATTTAATGACCTAATATTTCACTGAGTGTTCTCCTGGCAGAATTTGTTTTCCAAGTGCTTTAGGAAATGCCATTCTGTTTTTCTGAGGTTTTGACTTAGTTCTGTAGTTACTTGCTCTGTGCACTTTCAGAATTTATCCCATGGCTTGAGGGTGAACCCAGCCACGTGTTCGAGTATGCTCAGTTCTCCTATCACTCAAGCTGGGGGGACTGGCAAAAGCTCTGTCGTTTTCTGGATCACTCTTGATTAGCCTGGGGCCCAGAATCTCAACCTCTGCCCTAGCTTAGAATCAGAAAGTGCCCCCTGGGAAAGCCAAGGATCTTT
Source organism: Mirza zaza (assembly GCA_008750895.1). NCBI lineage: Eukaryota > Metazoa > Chordata > Mammalia > Primates > Cheirogaleidae > Mirza > Mirza zaza. The sequence continues at coordinate 9,747 of VSMD01121693.1, forward strand.
AACTCACCTCTCTGAAGTTCGACTCTCTCTAGTCTTTATTTCCACAGCCTGTGCTGCTTATGTGTGTGTGTTTATATATACATATGAAAAATATACATACACACATATATGTGTATATATGTGTATATATATTATTTTACAGTTGTTCTCAGCCATAGTATTTGCCTACCTTCTCTAACCAACACACTAGATTTTTAAAACTCTTTAAATATGTATTTCAGCTAAGTGGTTTGACCTTCTCTATGCCTCAGTTTCCTATCTGTTAAATAATGCTAATTAGAATACCTGTCTCATAAAAGTATTGTGAGGATCGGATGAGTTAATACATGCAAAATGCTTACAATGGTACTTGGCACATAGTAAAGGATGGGTGATAATTGCTAGCTATTTTTACTGAGGAAGACTTTAGAGCACAAGAAATCAGATATTTCTTGTACATAAAGATAATCTTTTATTTCCTATACTAATTTGAAAGAGCTTTTGCTCATAATAAATTATCTTATCCTAATAGTTCCTAACCCTATTCGACTCATTGACCCCCTTTCTGAAAAACAATTTTAATGAGCTATTTACTAACTTGAAATGAAATACCTAAATGATATTATCTTATATGCAAAAATAATTGAGAAAAATGTTATAGTGTGCGCCATAAGATATAAATATAAAAGGGAAGTACTTTATGATAAGTTTATATAAATTTCAATATAAACATAATCAGGCCTGAGTAACCTTGAATATGAAAATGTAGTTGGATTTTTTTATCTACTTTTAATGAGTCATTTTGAATTAAAAAGAAAAAAGGTCAAAATATTTTAGATTAAAGGATATAGAAAAAGAAAAAGTACAGTGGCAAAGGCTATTGGAATAAAATTAATGCTATAAGTAATTACATAGTACTTTGTAAGAGAAAACAGAATATGATGCCAATTGAAGTAGAATTTGCAATGTGAAAAGTTAGTAGAGAAAGTATTATGACTTTAATATGAAATAAATTGCTGGTGGGAAAAATGTTTATGAGAGAGGGGTTTTTATTTTTCTCTTCATAAGAAGTATTTATGTGCTCATATTCTGTACATTTTGACATGTGTGATATAGTGACTAAAGCCCAAACAAGCAAACAAGCAAGGAAACAAACAGAAAAATAAAAAAAAATGACTGTAAACTCAAGCCCTCTTGTGTTATCTAAGTGAAAAATCATGTCACTGGACATCACTTTGTGTTTGATATTTGTAAAACTACGACCATCAGTTGCTTCTTTATAGACTGGGGAATTCTTACTAGGGTGTCACTTAAATGCTTAGATTAGAGGCCCACAGCTAAAATGATCAAACCATAAGCAATGTGTTTCAATATACCTTTATTAATAATTTACATATGACATGAAAATATGATATTTCAATTGCATTTCTATATTAAAAAAAATTTAACATTTAAGTCATATTTCTTGAATATCTAAAAAAGAAAGTTTTTTTTCCTTTTGCTTAGCCTTAAATTAATCACTTGACTTGTAAAATGTAAATATTGAAGACAATTCTGAGAAGTATATATTATTTTTCAAATATTTGCATGGACATGTCAACTTTGTTTTTCAGCAGTAGGAGATTTTTCTATTTAATATGTTCAATATCTTTAGCATAAATATAAGATTAGGATATACTTTTCAAAGAAAGAATAATATCAAATTTTCTAAATAACATTAATATTTGAAAATTTTAAATGTACAATTACCTTTGGTTATAAATGACATTTTTAAGGGATCTTTTGTATATGGTACAGTTGCTATTAATTATCTTATTCTGACTACAGACTGTTAGAATTTGCATTTGGATTATGCAAAAGGCTGATTAGGTTGTTGAAGATTTGGGAGGAATATTTCAGTGAATGTATGTGGAAAATAGAATTCAATAACAAATTAATTTTCTCTTGAAATGTTAGAATAGTAAATTAAGAACAAGATAAAATATTCAAATAACACAAAAATGTTTTCCTCCCACTCCTGAACTCTAGCTCCTCATTGACCATACCCAGAGGGAACTATGATTTCTAGGGTATTTTTTCAGTATAATTCTAGAGAAACTTCATGAATAATCATGATATTAATAAACACTTTAACAGAAGATGGATATCCATCAGGTTCATATTTGAGCTAAGCTGTTTACTTTTTCTCTCTGATTTCTGGAAATTTGGTAAACTATTTTATCAATAGCATCTGCCTCCTTTGGAAATAAAGATTATTAGATCAAGTTATTTCTGTTCTAGAATTTTTGATAACAAAGGGAGACAGAGAAGTTGGGTCATAGAAAGCTAAGATTTGCCTAATTTCTAAATTATAAATGAATCCCTATGGACAGAATCAAAGCAGGGAAAAATGAACAAAAAGGATAAAAAAGAGAAGCAAGTTACATACTGAAGGGTTTTTATTTATGAGGCCTCTGCAAAGAATAATTGGATCTTTAGAGGTTCAATAAATATTGTTGTATGATGAATGAATGAATGAGTTGTTCTGAACTCAAAGAGAGGCTACTAGAACCTTCTTCTTTGTGTCAACATCTGGTTTCAATATATCTATAACTCAAACATACTCAAAAGTAAAAATTTTTTTTTTTCCTGTGGCTGAAAGATAGGAAGTTGACAAGATTAAAGCCTTAACCAGACAAATAGAAAGTCAGAGATTTGTAATGGTCATAAAAGCTTTGATATTTGGGTTAAAAGCTGCTATCAAAATATATGTGAGAGCCACAAGATACTATTACTGGGTCTACATTTTAACTTATGGAATTTTTCTAAAATTTATGACTTTCTCTGGGACAAGCATTTTCCGTGGTGATTCTCAATGTGTCCTGTTTTAAGATAAAGATTTTACATTTAGTATCCAAGCACCATGAGCTCAAATTTTTCCCTGTTGAAATGATATTTGCAGGTAAATTTATTGTTCTTGACAAGAGCCAGATTTATAACCCTGGTACCTGAATCACTTGGTTATATCCAGAAATGATGCAAGTTTAATAGTCACCTCTACCCTTTGTTGATAGCATGGGACTATTTTCTGGAAGTACCCTATATAACACTGCTATTTTCTCCAAAATCCTCCAGTAAACGCTTTCTGCACCGATCACTCTCACATATATGTCTACATGGGATAAAATTGCCTACCCAGCAATTTCATTCAGTTGTTTAGTCCATTTGTAAAGTTGTGCACTTTTTAAAATTTTTGCTGAGTTTTCAAAGTATTAGAGCAAGAGCAGGTCAGTTTCTTTTAGTCTCAAACCCTAAACTAATTAGACTTTTTGGTGTATTTCACTAAAGAGAAAATAGAGGAGAGGAGTAGATTGTCTCTTTTTTTCTTTTGACACTCATTTGAGATGTACTCAAGAAAACTGGTAAGAAAGTCCTATCTCTTAAATCAGGAAGCTGTAAGTTCTAACCCAAGCTCTGTCACATGTCGGCAAATAGTTATTATCCGTTTCAGTTTCTCTATCTGTAAAATAGGCATAACAATCTACTTCAGATATATTTTTGTAAATATTAGATTAGATAATCAAATATGGAAAGCCTGGCATAAGATCTCATATAAAATAAGGACTTAAAAATAATTAATAATGGTGATGACGATGATGTTGATAACAATTGGCATTTGAGAAAAGAGTTTGTATTATTTAACAACCTGTAAGCCAAGGTCAGATTATTTGATTCCTTATTGGTTGTGAAATATATTTAGTATAGTCCTTAATTATAAGTGAAGATAATAAAATCATTATCATTTATTAAGTATTCTATGTGAGAATTTTGGACTACCTGAATGTTTGGTCAAGCTTATCATAGTTCTGGACTGTGGGAGATTACAAAACAGTTTCTATCAGCATAGGGTGGAGAGACCCCGAGGGAGTCTCAGGTAAGCAGGAATCATACAATTTCAGTATTTTTGAAAAATGGCTCTAGAATGTTGCACAGGGTAATCTTGAACTCCTGCACTAAAGTTGCTGGGACTACAGGCATATGGTATTGCACCTGGCTCAATATTTTTAATGATAAAATTTAAGTGTTTCAATATTGCATACCTATTGAACATATACCCTTTTTGTCATTATCATGAAAGTAAAATCAATATTGATAACTTGGGACTTGAAATAAGTAGAAAAATATCCAACCAAGATAGTTAAACATAGTAAATGTTGTTTAATGACTTTTCCAAACTCTGGAGAAAGGCACAAGCTAGCCATGTATTATAGACTGAATGTTTGTTTCCCTCCACCCCCATTTTGTACGTTGGAATCCTAAGCACCAACTTGATGGTATTTGGAGATAGCACCTTCGGGAGGTACTTAGGTTCAGATGAGGTTATGAGGATAGATTGGTGTCCTTATACAAAGAGGAAGAGAGACCAGAGCTTGTTCTCTCTCCCTGCTATGTGAGGACGCACTAAGAACTAGGTTGTCTGCAAACCAGAAAGAGAACCCTCGCCGGAAATCAAATCTGTCAGTTCTTGACCTTGGACTTCCTGGCCTCCAGAATTGTAAGATGTAAATGTCTGTTTTTACAGCCATCTGTCTTAGTGTTTTGTTATGGCAGCCTGAGTAAACGAACACACTATCTGTTGAATAAATCAATCTTTCTGTCCATTTGTGTTTCGGTCAGATTCTTTGATACTTTTTTAAGAGAGGGTCAGTTTTCCCACTCTTACCTGGCTGTTTAATGCATGGCCAATACTGGACTGAAGGTGAACAGGAATCTTAGACTCACTGCCTTACGAGTTATGACAGTATACCTGAAGATGTTCATGGCTTCCTCTGCTGTTCTAACATCTATCCCTTCGAGAGCCAATATGAAGAATGAATCCTTCTCAACCTAGTATGGAATTGTCCTTAAACCATAGTTTGGGGTGATGGTATCGTTGAAGTCCTAAATTGAAAATTACTCTTTAAAACTCATTGCTGCATTTGTTAGAAGCATCATATAAATAAGATGATAATTAATAATTCCCTTATTTATTCATTCAGGTATTGATTTCAAATCTTTGAAGAATTATTAGAAGCCAAGCCCTGGCGTTGTCATTGCACAATGGAAATTCTCCTCCAATGTCAGTTTAACAATATTAGCATTGTCCTGAAGAATCAATCAATATGTGCTTTTGTGTTTTGTAATTGATTGGTCTTCTCTGTGTTTGCTATTAGAAGCCCATGCTTGACTCTGAGGCTTACGTCAGACCTGTCCGTTTGTTCTAAGGTCATTCTGGCTCTAGGACTCTCGCCCAATTTTATTTGCCCTCCATCTTACTTTTAAATGCTTTAAATTCTTCTTGCTAATATAAGTACTTAAATGTGTCACCTTGACTTCATCTATAGAAAAGGCAGAAATAAAATAAATATAAATATTAAATATAAATCACATATAAGTAAATATGGAGAAAATAATGCCAGGGTAGGGATTAACACTTTATAGATTCATTTGCTAGAACATTTTCTGGTGTTTCCTATTAAAAACTTTGTTATTAAATATTTCATCATCTTCTGTTATTAAAATTCCAGTAAATATAGTGAAAGAATATTTGCCAAAACTGGCTGCCATAGGAAAACTACAATGTGTTTAATAAACCACAGCCGATGTGGAATTATTATAAAAAGTATATAATGTGTCAAGATATACAAAAATACTAGTATCATTTTATGGGTCAAATGTTGAAAATCCACATGAGGAAAGACATACAATGTATGGGAGACCTTCTGTAAGCATATTGGCCGTTAGAAAAAGTAAAGAAAATGCTATCTTTTATGTAAAGGAAAGATTATTATGCTTACTTAAAAATGAAAATTTAGTACCTTCTTTGTATATTTACAAAAAAAGTCTATTGTTAACTGAAAACTCTGATAGGCGTATGTGAAGGCAAATGAAAAAAACGTAAAGGAAGAATGCACAAAGATTGTGTAATTAAGCTTCTAAAATCTGAAAGTGTCTGGTATAATTTTAGTCTTTAGTTTCTTTGATATCTCTTGAGGTTAATATAATGGCAATTCTTAATGAGGTAAAAAGTCAGCACCTCTGAAATTACAACGCTAATCAAATCTGGAAAAAAAAGAACTAAAATCCCATTTTCAAATACCTAGACTGGAATGATATACTGGAAATCACATAGAGCTTTAGGAAGAACAAATTCTGTCACAGTAGTAGCAGGGATCTTTCTACTGGCTGAATAATGTGACAGTAAATCAGGAAGAAGCATCAGATGTAATTTATTTTGACTTCAGAAAGAGTTTTATTCTTTGAGACTCGTACAAAGTATTAATCAACAAATGGGGAAAAGTGTGCTGAAGTCCTCACTGTTGTTAAGTGGATCCACATCTGGTCCATTTAGTCACTCAGAGGCACTCAGAATATTCTATTATTAATAACAGCTCAGAAAGTCTGGGGCTATAGAATACATGTAATTGTATGTAATTAATGCCATAACATAAATATGATATGAATAAAATAGAAAATAAATGGGAATTAATACCTGCCCCACCAAGGTTAAATACCATTATTATAAATTATTACCTATAGATATTTTACTCTGGTGCGGTGCTTTATTCATTCCGAAAGGTTTTTACATTATATCATAATAACCCTGGAAGATGGAACAATTCATTTAAGTCTATGGCAGGGTGGGAAATCTTTTCATGTGGGAAGGCCACATTAATTTAGCTGTAATCAAATAAGGCCACATTCAAGAAACTTCAACTAGATATACTTAAAAATGTATATTATTTTATAAAAATCTAACTACAATGTACCTAATAATTTCAAAAAATGAAAACTATTTGTTAACTGTAAAGTTAATTAACCTTTTAGTGACTTTGTTGTGTCTACTTTTTGTTGGAAAGCATTTGAATATTTGGTTGCAGCATGGAGGGCCATGGTTTCAGTTGATCCTCTAGATGGGCATCAGTCATCTGTGATCTTAAGGACATCTTGATTTGGGTTAGGTGGGAGAATGTAGATTCACAGCAATAAGTGGTTGAAAATCAAGAAAGCATTTTTTGGGCACATTGTCAAATGCATGGGTATTTTACTGAGTTTTTCCATATTTCAATTGGATCTTCCTTCACAGCAAACAATGACTTTAAAATGTCATGTACAGAGAGCTCAACCAGTTCCCCCTATAGTTCTTTAGGTGCCTTGGTGATATCAACTAGGTGAGGCTGAAATGCTAATTTGAGGTTCACAGTCAGCAAACCTTTCATTATATTCTCCAATTTGTAGGTCTATAACAGCTGCATATTCTTCAAATGATTCACATATATCATCCAACTCATCAATGACCTTTGCTAACTAGGAAAATGTTCATCTGAAATTTCCTTTGGAAGATGTGTTTTGAAAAAAGATAGCTTTTTTTGAAATGCTTGGAATTTTTTGCCACATATCAGATAGAGACTTCGTTTTACCTTGCAAAGAAATATTCAAGTCATTTTGATGCTTTCCTATAGAATGCTGCATTCCTACAGAATCTTCTTTTAATAATTAGCATTGATGATTCTGTTCTTTATAAACTTTAGCTATCTGTTCTCCCAGAGATAATATTTTGGCTAACACCTGTCCCTGTAATAGCCAAAGCACTTTAGAATGATGCAGCAAATACACACTGAATACCTCATCCTTCAACTTGAGCATGGTATTGAACTGATGATGCCATGTTGCATTTGCACAAATATAGTTAGCAATACTTATAACTTGTTGCAAAGTGCCGCTTAAAATTGTAGCTTTAGCCGAGATTTTGCTGATGCAAGATAACAAAGAAAAGAAATGAGAGCATCTGGATCTGCTAATACTATTTTTTTTACCTCTGCAATAAACCCTTCATGTTTCTGTGTCATGAAAGGTACACTGTCTGTACATACACTCACTAAATTTGCCCAATTCAGTCCAACTTCAGGACATTTATCTTGAAATTTGTTGAAGATAGCTCTTCCCTGTGTTCTGTTTGCAAGAATGCCTAGAGCAAGTAACTCTTCATAGCAGAGAAAATCTTCTGTTATGACCCGAATGAAATATAAAACCTGCACTGAGTCAGTAGTATCAGTTGATTCCTCCAAAATGATTGAATAATATATATTTTCCTTTTGCACGAAGTTGTTCTTTTAAGCTAAAGGCTAATGCATGCTGCCGATTAGTTATGGTTCTCCTTGGAAGAGGCAGTGGTTTGTACTTCGAAATGTTATCGAGGTCTAAGCATCCTGCAACTTCGACAATGGATTCTTTCACAATTTCTACATCACTGAATGGCTTCTTCCCCTTTTTCCCGAATATATAAACTACTTTATAATTTGCTTCAGTGGCATTATTTCCAGGTCTCATTGCTGCTTGAAAGAATTGTCTTTGCTTTTGCCTTTCATCTTTTAATTTCTGCAATACAACCTTTCAGTCCTTTCCCTCTACTTTAAAATATTTGTGGCCCTTATCAGTGTTACAATGCTGATGAGCATTAAATTTCTTTAACGTTGATACTGCAGTATCACAAAGCAAGCGAATCATCTTATGTTTAGCAGAAACAAGATAATATTTCAATTCCCAATGCTCATTAAAACGTCTATTTTTTTTCCTTCAACATTCTTTTGGTCTTCTTTGACATGATGGGTTGTTAAGGATACAGGATTAAAAAAATACCATGGAGCTGTGCAACAATTCCACTTCAAACAGAATGTAGTGTACAGTTGTCAAAAGCTGATAACAGACTGGGGTCCTTGACTTCCATAAACTCTTGCCAACCAGCCTAGTGCATTAATGCTGCCAGTCAGGTGGGGGAAGTCAGATTAAATCATTAGATTAAATCATTAGATTAAAAAGTTAAATCATGAGCATAGCAGCCATTAGTTTACCATCATGGCTTACTAATGTTCTAATTGTGCTGGAGATTAATTTGTTGAGACTTATTTTTAGTCTTTGGTATATTAAATACATTCATTTAAAAAATAAAATAAAAATAGACAAACAACAACAACAACAACAACAACAAAACATAAAATGGTTTGTTCTACAACATTTGGATTGAGTCAAAAGGCTACACTTAAGGACTTAGAAGGTCACATGTGGCCTTAAGGCCACAGGTACCCCATAGCTGGTCTATTGGATGATCATGAATAGACGGAGATAACTGCTGTGTTGAGAAGTGGCCACATGTTATTTCGTCATGGTAGAAGTGATAAACAACAATGAAGGAACTAGTGTATATCTTGTTGTGAATTTGATGGATAATACCGGTAACAATCACACCTAGCATTTATTGAGTGCTTAATATGTGCTTAATACATTATCTCTCTGAATGCAGACGACAGACCTATGAAGTACATGTTATTATTGAGTATTTCCTAATCTCATAGACATCCAGATGAACACAAATAGAGAGAATTAGAGAACTCAGGGGTTGTGCAGGAATTTGAGGATTATCTAATCCTGTTTTCCTCAAGGAAAATGCACTTCCATAAAATCTACGCCATTGGCAGACTGGGGAGAACCTGAAAACACAGGTTCAGGAGAGGGCACTGGGATGAGAAACCACAGAGAAAAAATATCATAAAAGTGTTTTCTTTATTATTATTATAGAGAAGGGTCACCAACTGAATGACACAGAGGACAGAAGAAAAGTAGGCTATGCCATTGAAGGTGTTATTAGATTTGGTGAACGGGCTTGGCTGATGACCTTGAACAGCTCTGCCTTAATGGGTAGGAGCGGAAGACACCCTATAGGGGTTAAAGGTGCCTATGTGTGTGTAGAAAATTGGAAAAAGGGGCATCCAGCATTTGAGGAATTTGGCTGCAAAAAGAATAAAAGTAAGAAAGTAATAAAAAAGAGTCAGAGAATAAAATATTGTTTTAGGAGATTATGGTAAGGCAAAGGTAAAAAAATGTTTAGTAGAAGGAATAAAAGTGAATTGTGATTTAAGATATTTGTAAAAGAGGAAAGAAATGAACTAAAGAGGTAGGTGAGCTTGTCCTTAGGTGACCAGGCAAATAAGACAAATGCACAGAGGAGCATGCTGACACAAAGGAAGAGGTAATTGGGGATAAAAATGGCAAGAGTGTGGATTTAGTAAGACTATAGCTACTGCTGTAAGTAAGCCATCAAAGTGATGAGGGTTATATAGTAGGGCTGCCAAACTTCATTTTAGCATGCATATGCCGTTTAATAAGTGCTGCTTCAGTCCTCCAGGTCTTCGTAACATTCTAAGTGATGGCAAATGAGCGGGAAAGACAAAGTCATTTTGTAAAATAGTAGACATTTTGAAAGAGCAATTTCTGTGGTTTGTATTCCCCTCCTTTTTTTTTTCCAATCTCATACTTTTTTTATGGAATAATTTCTTCTTCCCAAAGCACCTGCTTCAGAAGTTCCCTTGGTGAAGTTATGTGTGGTTAAGAGAGAGAGCAAAATAGGGGAGCAATTTTATTAAGCTGTAGATATCTTTTTGCCTTAGTACTTTAGAGATACTTTTGCATTCACTATTGTTTCTTAGAAATTTCATTGTTATTACTTTGTATGTTATAGTATTTTCTCCTTGGTTACTTTTTCCTACTGGTGCCCCCTATTAGGTATATGGTAGTAAGCATGCCTAGTAAATCAAAAGTATTTTAAGATATCAATCTCAGCAAATAATTATTTTATCCTCCAAGATTACGACATTATAAGAATAAGAAATGTTCATCTAGAAAGGAAAATAGCTTCTTTGCTTTTAAACGTTGGCGCTAAAAATTGCTTTGGCTCACGTCAAAATACTTGACATGAATTGCTAGACTGCAATTTGTCTAAGTAGTTACTTGGTTTGGTACAAATTGTTGTTCAAAAACACCATATTTTGGAAATTTTTATTACACAAATATTTGATGTTCTATGTAAAAAACTAAGACTTATGCCTGTGTTTTGAATGTAAATGGGAATGTTTATGTTAGTTTTTTATTATTTAATATTTTCAGTAGTATCTTATGAATGAGAGAGAGAGAGAGAGAGAGAAAATGAGAGCAGGTTAGATAATAGAATCAGCATTGTATTGATAAAGTTTGAGGAGACCGGAAAAATCTTTACATATACGTGTGTGTGTGTGTGTATGTGTGTTCATGTGTGTGTGTAGATAGATATAGAACCTTTTTTTCTTTTTTACTCTCTAGGATTCCTTATGAGAACCTTTGTACAGCGTTGCCCTACATTTTCATATAGCTAAGATAGTCTTTCCACCCCCTCACAGCATGATTTCTAATAAAAACCTTGGAATCATGAACTATATTCTGGTTTGACCCAGAAAGCTTTGACATTCAAAATCAGAGTAGACTGAATGGCTCAGTCAGGATGCAAGTCTAAATTAATTGGGAAATTTTATTATAATGACCCTTGAGGGAAGGGAAAATATATTGGACTTTGTTTTTTATTAAAATGGCATCTTTATAATTTAAATGAATAATTGTTATTAAAATAGCTAAAATGAAAATGTGTGCAGGTTAAACAAATTAAATAACCTCCTCAGCTGTTCTAGTGATTCAGGAGAAGATACAGTTGCTTCTGGAATGAATGGGGCTTAAAACTGTTGGCAAGATTTATTTATGAATTTGCAATCACAATTCTTAGTACAGTACTGAGATAAGTATATATGAATTGAGTAAGTACTGAGTTGTTTTATAAGCTGTAACTTTGTATATGCTAAAATCCATAGAATTGTACACTTAAAATGTACACTTAAATTGTGTGATATGCGAGTTATATTTCAATGAAGCTGTTTAAAAACATAGAGGGGCCTGTGACAATTTCAGTGATTGGAACTCAGAGAGGAAGCCTTGCTATAAGAAGCATATTTGGGGTCATTTGTGTGTAGATAGTAATTGAAGTTGTGGGTGACGTTGAGAAAATATAATTAAATAAGGCTAAGAATGAGAGTGGCTGAAATTGTACATAGGGCAAGTAGAAGAGAGTGAGTCAGTAGAAGAGATTGAGAAGGAGCAATGAGACATGAAGTATAAAACAGAGGTGTGGGTTGTGGTTTTAAGGAAGCCAGTAAAGAGTGTTTTAAGAGAGAATATGTGTAAATAGGTTAGTATAAAATTAAGAGTCAAGTAGGATGTGGTCTGAGAGATATTCATTGTGTTGAGTGACTCAGCAGTCATTGTTACCTCCATGAGAGACATTTTACACAGCAGTGGTGGGAAAGGTGAGGATAAGAAATGGGAGGATGGGATGATAATGATGGTAAAATCTTTTTGCTGGCATTCAGTGTGATTGTAATTAGAGAGATAAGTCAGGATGAGAGACATTTTGTTAAGTTGGGAAAATTCTAGCCTGATTAAATGTAGCTTGGAGGACTCCCATAAAGGTGTGCATGCTGGTGATCTAGGAGGTATAAGAAATAATCAATATTGGAAGATTCCAGAGAAGGAAAGAGATGATTTGGTTTAGAGCTGAGGTTAGGGATTGACCTGAGATTATACTGCTTGCATTCTGGAAAGAAAGACTCCTACATATCTAGCTGGGTGACGGGTGAAAGAGGGTGGCACTGAGCACTCACTTTCTAGAAATTGATTTGATTAGACAGCATTGCCACTAAATATATGTCTGTGTCAGTGTATTTCTTAGAACTTCTTAGAACTGAATCTCTTAAATATATAGATACCATCAGCACTGCATATCTGTGGGTTCTGCATCTGTAGATTTAACCAACCATGGATAAAAAAAATACATGTATATACACACACACAAGAATAAAAATAATAGAAACTTAAAATATAGTATAACAACTATTTACATAGCATTTACATTATATTGGGTATTATGATAAGTTATCCAGAGATGATTTACAGTATATGGGAGGATATGTTCAGGCTAATTACAAATACTATGCCATTTTATATAATGGACTTCAGCATCCCAGGGTTCTGGTATCCATGGGAGTGCTAGAAATGAACCAGTCCCCTGCGAATACCAAGAGATGACTGTACATAGATACACATGATGATTAAAAACAAAAAACAAAACAGCCACCTTTGCAAGAATCATCACTAAGGAGAAAGGGGCAGAAAAAAATTGCAAAAGAGGAGGCATGGTTATGAAAGTGATTTTTCTCACATGCGTGGACAGAATGAGTCTTTTACTAGACAATGTCTTTGATCCTCACAAAAAGCGAGTCAAGCTAAGACTTTAATAATTAAGCAAAGTTACTGATAATATTCTTTATTGTATTATACTAATAATATAATAATTTACATCATAGTAAATGAAATAGACTCACAATATTCTTATTCAACTTTAAAGTTTTATTTGACAAAGCCTTTCAAGCAGTCATAGCTTATTTAATTTTGTTTAAAGGCCTCCAAAGCCTTCTCAACCCAGGGAGCAAAAGAGCCAAAACCAAATAATCAGAGTTGTCATTTATGATAACATTTATTGGCCACCTGTATTAGCTTTCTCTGGCCACTGTAACAAATCACCTCAAACTTGGGAGCTTAAAACAACAGAAATTTATTCATTTGCAGTAACGGAGTCCAGAAATCTGACATCGGTTTCAATGAGCTGAAACTACGGTGTTAGCAGGTCTGTACTCTTTCTGGAAGCTCTAAAGGAGAATCTGTCCTTTGTGTCCTCCAGCTTCAGGTGCTTGCTGGCCTTCCTTGGCTTTTGGCCACATCACTCCAGTCTCTGTGTCTACTGTCACTGTGATTCCTCCTCTTCTGTGTGTATAAAATCCCTCTGTCTCTCTCTCACGTGAACACATTTTATGACATTTAGCATTCAGATAATCCTGTGTGATCTCCGCATCTCAAAATCTTTATAACTGAATCAAATCTGTAAAACTTCACCATGTGAGGTGACATTCACAGGTTCAAGGCATTAGGACCCGGTGTCTTTGGGGGGCACCAACCATTCAGCCCAGCGCACCCACTCTGATCTACATTTTAGTGTAGTGCGCAGGCTGCTCTTCCTGTTTTCACTCTTTTCCATTTCTGTCTTTACCACCCCCTGTCCAAACACGTACTCTGATGTCAACAGAATATTCAAATGCAATATTCTCATTGCTCTCAGAGTGCATATTTATTTATTTATTTATTTTTAATTCAGGTATAATGATTACACTTTCTTGTTTAAAGTTTCTTCTTCTTTTGTATCAGGATAAATTTTCTATTTTTTTTTTCTATAGCATCAAAAGCCCATTTGGATTTGTGCTGTGTTTCCTCTTGACTTCAATATACCGACTTCCTTCATTGCATTCTTCTTGCTTAGTGGTCCAGGGAAAGCAAACACCTTACAGTTTTCTATTTGTTTCCATGAGCTCTTCCTTCCCTCTGCTGATCCCTGAGGCAGCACTCCTGTGCTTCCCCTATGCCCAGGCAAAATTCCTCTAAGCCATATGCTTATTTAAATGCATCGGAAAAGTTCATTTTCCAAACGCTTATAAAAGCTTACCTACATTTGTTCCTTCCAAAGAGAAAATATCAAGTCTTTCTTGTTATCTTAAGGGCTTGGTTTAAAAGACAATTCTAAAATTTAGTTAGGAACATTTTATTTTAGAATAAAATTCAGTGTAAGGTATAGTAATAATAATGACAGCATAATAAATTAACAAACAGCATTTAGTTAGGTTTTATTATTTGCCAAGTTCTATTGCAAAATATTACAATTTTTGCCTCATTTAATCTTCACTCGTATATATGACATCTCCATTCTACTGATGAGGAAAATGAAAAATTCATGTGGTTATTTGGTAGAAGAGACGGTATTTGACCCAGGCAGTCTGGCTCAGCTACTTCAGCATGGCTGTAAGAACCATTGTTCCCATGTGGGTTAACATTTTGTACCATTAGGGCAGTGCTGATTATTCTCAGTAATGTAATTAAAACAGATTTTGAAAAGAGCCCTGCCATGGACCGAATGTATATGTCCTTTCAAAATTCAAATATTTTAATCCTAATCCCCAAGGTGATGATAATAGGAGGTGGGACATTTAGGAGATGATTAGCCCATGAAGGAAAAGCCCTCATTAATGAGATTAGGGTCCTTTTAAGAGGCCCCCCGAGAGGTCCCTTGCCCTCTCTGCCATGTGAGGATGAAGAGAGAAGGCTGCCTTCTAAGAACCAAGAAGAGAACACAGCTGTGGGCACCTTGAACTTGGACTTCCCATCCTCCAGAACTGTGAGAAACAGATTTCTGTTATTTATATGCAACTCAGTCTATGCTATTTTGCTACAGCAGCCCTAACAGACTAAGATAATCTCTTCAAAAATTAATTCAATTGTGATTACATATATCACTGTCATTAGAATTAAATTGGATGCAATTAAATAGAATTTTAATGAAATCTCTATGTAAGTACCTAATATTTGTATAGTTCCTTATCGTTTATAAACTACTTTTATAGGATCTCATGATTGTCACCACAGACATGTGAGAGAAAGGGAATCATTTTACTTACCAATTAGTAAATAAATGCATTGAGACTACCCACAGAGTATAAGGAACAGATCCATACTGTTTGAACAACAAAATCCTTCATTTCCAAAGTTTATTTTTTTTATAACTTTAGAAGCTATAAATACTCCATCTACTTGGAAACCCTGCAATTTCAGAAAAATCAGGGAGCAACTACAACAATCCTTTTTTTTTTTTTTTTTTTTTTCATGCCTCGACTTCCTTCTTGGTTTTTTTCATTTCAGATTCAGCTTTGACTGCAAGGAAGAGGAAAGAGACCATTGGAAGGAAACTCCTGACACAGGAGGATAAAGGACAAGAATCTCCCTCAGAGGAACAGCGATCATGTCGAGCCCTAGAGATGTGTTGATTAGTGCCTGTAAAGCTCTCCTGTTCCAGTTTCTTGTCACTTTCATAAAGTACGTGATCCCATGGTGTTAGTGAAGATGAGACCCTTTCAAGTTTCTGGTGTGCTAGCCAAGGCAGTTATTGCAGTTCATATCTGAAAACGATGGGAAGTCAAATGCTGAGGTGTTTCTTTTGGGAATTAATTAATGGAAAAGGCCTTACTTTCTATGGCATTATCCATTCTCTAAAATGGCAACAATTTTCAAGTTCTGTGGATTTTTTCCACAGTGTATATTAATGTATAACTTGGACTTAGAACTCTCTTAATGATTTATTAAGAAAATAAAGAAAAATAGCACTAAAATCATCTGTATTGCCATTATTTTTGGCAATTTAGAAACACTTATATTTTCAGACATTGTTTGAGCTTGAACTAAATTGAAAACATTATTTAAAAGGCATTTTTAACATATAAATGTTGCAAGCTGCCATAACAGAGTACCACAAACTGGGTAGCTCAAACAACGGAAATTTATTGTTCCACAGTTATTGGGTCTAGAAGTCTAAAATTAAGGTGTCAGCAGGGTTGGCTTCTTTCGAAGGCTGTGAGTGAAGGATCTGTTCCAGGCCTTTCTATTTGGCTTATAGACTACTATCTTCATACTCACATGGCGTTCTTCCAGTATGAGTCCATCTCCAAATTTCTTCTTTTTATGGTGACCTCATTTTAAGTTGATTACCTCTGCAAAGATCCTACCTCTAAATAGGTCACATTTTGACACGCTAAGGATTAGGACTTCATATTATGAATTTTGGGGACATGATTCAACCCATAATGCTATTTTACAATATTTTGCTATACTAACTTTCTGAATAATACATATTTTTTGTGATTGTTTGTTAATTAACAAGCTTTTCATTTCATAGTTAGGAAAATAGAAAGTACTGTCCAATATGGAAATCCTGATAGTAATTATGAAAAAAAAAAAAAAACTCTAAATGAAATGTGTTGAAAAACCAGAATCTCTTAAAAATAGGTAAAATATAGTACACAAATAAATGACTAAATTGTAGCGAATTAAAACCCACAGAAAAGCAACTTGGAGAACATATTATAATAGTGAAGAAAGAAGAAAAGGAGGAAAATTTTCCATGGATGTTGGGATTTCCCCAAACATTAAATAAACAAATTTTTTCTAGCAAAAGAAAAATACTAATGAGGCTGAATCTTCTGATTATTCATCTCTCAGCTGGAAATGTGGTTCTTATAATTACCATTTTGAAGTGAAAAATGAAGGCATCAATTTTAATGTTCTCTCTTAGATGATTAGATTTATTAACATGAAGTTCCTATGTTTATACTTTTGGTAAAAATAAATTTAAATCTAAATATTTCTGAGTATGTTCAGTTTGTGGAGATTTCTACATTTTTGGAGGTATTCTGGGAGGAATAGTTTCTTTCCTTGGATATTTACATATCATATATTATACTAAAAATAATATATTTTCCTTACCTTGCTATATACTCCATACCAATCTCAATTTTCAACTATTTCATGCATTTATTCCAGATATATTTATTGAACATCTATTACGTTTCAGGTACTTCTCTGGACGCTAGGGATATAGAAGTACAAAACAGATACAATTGTTTGCCGTTGTAGAGCTCTAATTGCCATGGGGATGATAGACCATAAACAATTGCCTATTAGCTGATATATATTGCAATTTGGAAGTTATTATGTACTATGGATAAAATAAACCTAGGGAGGGAAATGAAGAGTGCTTCTGTATGGAGGAGGAATTTGTAATTTATAATTATAAGGAATTTATGGGTACTCAGGGAAATACTTATTGAGGCATTTGAGTGAAAACATGAAAGAGCTGAAGGAGCAAGTCATCCGAGTACCTGGAGGAAGGGTGTCAAAGACAGCAGGTTCGACCGGTGCACAGGTGCAGGATGGAGACCAGTGTGGTGAGACTAGATTAGACAAAATGAGAAGGAAAATAAATGACGAGATTAAAGAGTTAATGGAGAGAATGAAAGAGTCATATAGAACATTCTAGATTTTTGCACAGTGACAGAGTCCCTAAGTTATACCAAGTCAAGAAGATATAAGAGAATATATATTTATAGTGCAGGGATAGAGAAGTTAATTTCCTTAGGTTTTGTCATTGTCATTTTGTCATCGAGCCCAGATTACAGGGCTCCAAAGCATCACATCCTTCTCATTACCATTGCAATTGGTGAAAAAGAAGGAAGACTGTGAACCTAAATTCTGAAGTTTGAACTATTGAGGCAAAAACAAAACAGGAATTTTACATCTTATAGATCAGCTCTGGAGCAATGAAGTGATCAGAAGGACATTTAAAGCAAAATGGGGCAAACTCCCCCCAAAAACACAAAAACAAACAAACAAAAAAACAAAAAAGCTCTATTAGAAATTGTTATGTACACAGATAAGACTTTCCTTTTTTTCCCCCAAGTTTATTTTGTAGATTGTATTCTTTGGTTTTTATTTTCAAATATATGTTATGTGTGTCTCTTTAGAAATTCCAGAATAAAGAGAAGCTGTTCTGACAGTGTTAAAAATTACCTCCACAGTTTTAAACTATATGATCATTGCAATCAAATAAGTGGTATCTAGAAAGTTATTCCAGATACTTGTGGAATAATTTGTGGAATAAAGAGTTCTTGTGGAATAATTTCTGATTAAGAATGCTTCAGTCTGTATGTTCCTGCCAGTTCTTACACAGGTAAAATAAACCTCCTGATTTAAAAGATAAAATGCTGTTTATCAGATTTGTATCTTGAAAACTTTTGTGGATGGAAACATCAATGTATGGAGACAGAGATGATTTTGGTCAACTGAAGTCATTTTCAGAGGAGTTATTAATTTTGAAAGGTTGGAATTCTACAGAGATACTTCCCTTTCTTCAACACTTGGGGAAGCAATAAAAGAGAGAGACTTGGGGTGAGTTTTATTGGATGAGTATTGTGCTACTAATGAGAGCAGAATTACTTTTCCCAAATTGAGAAATAAGTCTTTAGTGAGTGCTTGAACCAATTAAAATAGATAGGAAAGAGTATGTATAATTTCTCATTTTGTTGCATACGTACAACTTGCTAAATTCAGCCTCTTAATCCTGTTAGTCAAAAATATATCTCCCATTAAGCAATTTATTTGTTATATCTAGTCACCATTTTCATTGAAACACAAGTTAAATGCAAAGAGAATGCCTTTTCAGCAAGATTTTAAAGTAGTCTTGCAATGGAAGAATGAAAACCACACACTTTACCTGCTACTGAGTACAATTAAAGGATAATTAGAATCTAATGGATTTCTAAAGCATTTAATGATGAATAACATTTAATTCTGTGTACTGTGAAAGGTATCACATTGATATGCTCAATTTGACTAGTCAAATGAATACACTAATATGAGGTAACATTTAAGGATTGTCATGCAAACCACTGAATAATATGATAGTTTCATAACTGATGGCAGATGTCCACATAATATTTTTAGTTATACTTCTATGAATTAGGATGAAAAATATGATTCTTAAAGTAGAAAATAATATAATTTACCAAAGGATACATCTGGTTTTATGGCAAAACCCTGCTTTCTAATGCAAGAATAAAATGTTTATTAAAATCATTTAACATTTTCTTTATAGGGAGCCTGAAGTTATTTGTAATTGTTGTTTATTTATATTTTATGTTATAAATTGTGAAAGTCATTTGATTACTAGGGATAAATGAAAATACATACACAATACATATAAACTAGACACTGCAGCTTTGCAATTTTGCAGCATGAGGCATTAAACATGCAAATCACAAATCTGTTTAGCAATATGTTTCACCTGATAATAAATTGAAAGAGTGGTTATTTTATGCTAATGAATATGAGGCGTACAATGGAGTCAAAAGGAGCAAAGTATTTGTAGACGTATCCCTCCAATTTCATTAATTAATATGTTATTGGCATATTTGTTGTCAGATCCTGAGCCATAGATATGATACTTGTTCCATATGTGAAGTGACTTGGTGAAAATCAAGCCCTCAAGAGGTAAATCTAGTCCTGTGATTGGTGCATAGACAATAAATAGATCAGCAATTAATCCAGTGAATCAATAGAGAATGGCCGGGAGTTAAAATCCATTGAGAGATATGAAAAAGACAAAATAGCTAAAGATCTATTTTTGTACAGAAAAATAAGCTTTTTCTAAAATTTATATGGAAAGGCACAAGACCTGCATCAGCTAAACCAATTTTGCAAAAATAAAAAAAAAATAAAAAAATAAGCTGAGAGAAATCACTTTATTGAATATTAAGTCTTGCTATATAACTACAATAATCCAGACTATCATATTGGTGGAGGCATAGACTCATAGATAAATGAAACAGAATAGAAAATACAGAAATCGATCCATATAAACATGCCACTTGAATTTAACAAAGGTACAAGAGCAATTCAATGGAAGAAGGGTAGAATTTTAAACAAAATATGCTGGAACAATTGGACATCTATAGGTATAAAAAACATTGAACCTTGATCTAAATTTCACACATTACTAAAATTTTAACTCAAAATGTGTCATAAACTTAAATGAACAATATGAAATTTTTTAAAAAATACATTAAAGAAGGAATATCATCACAGGCTGAGTATAGGCAAAATGTTTGTAGACTTAATACCAAATGTACAACTGAAAAAAGGAAAAATGGATGAATTGGATCTCATCGAAATAAAAAAAAATGCTTTGTAAAAGATGTGGTTAATAGGATAAAAAGATAAACCACAAGCTGAAAGAAAATATTTATTAACCACACACTCAAAAAAGGACTGCTGTCTAGAATCTATAAAGAGCTCTCAAAACTTAACAACAATAACACAATATAGAAAAAATTGTCAAAAGATATAAACAAATGTTTTACTGAAGAGGATATACTGATGGCCAATAAGCACATGAAAATATGTTCAGTGCCATTAGCCATTAGGGAAATGTAAATTAAAACCACAACCAGAGCACCACACACCTATCAGAATAGTTAAAATAACAACAACAACAACAACAAAAACAGTGCCAGCACCAAATGCTGGTGAGAGTGGGGAGAAGCCGCAACAACTGAATTATATATTCCCAGTAGGAATGCAAAATGGTACAGCCACTTTGAAAAACAGTTTCTCAGTTTCTTAAAAAAAAAGTAAACATGGCAATTATTATATGACTCCAAAATTGTGCCCTTGGGCACTTATTCCAAAGAAATGGATAACTGTGATCACCCAAAAATCTTTACACAAATGTTCATAGTAAGTTTATTCATATTATGCCCAAATTGGAAATAACTCAGATGTCTGTCAATGGATAAGTAAACAAACGGTGGTATATACATACCATGGAAGACTATTCAACAATAAAAAGGAATAGATGATTTATAATGGATGAATCTCCAGAGACTTATGCTAAATGAAAAAGTTAATCAGAAAATGTAACATACTCTATAATTCTATTGCTATAACATTCTTGAGATGACAAACTTATAGAAATGGAGAAAAGATTAATGACTGCTGGGGGTCAGGGACAAGTGTGTGTGTGCTTGGGGTAAGTAGAGAGAGGAGGACAGAAGGGAAGTGAATATAGGTTTTAAAGGGCAACATGAGAGATTCCTGCGATAGAACTGTTACCGTTCTTGATTATGGTGGTGGACACATGGCTGCGTATTTTATAACATTTAAGGAATTAACTATAGACATACATGAGTATAATAAAACTGGGGGCATCTGAGTAAGATTAGTGTATTGCATCAATATTAATGTTAGTGTATGCATAAATGTGAAATTGTGCTGTACTTTTGCAAAATGTTATTATTTGCAAAACTGTTTAAGGAGTATATGGGATCACGTTGTATTTTATTCTTAAATCTCTTTATGAATCTGTGATTCTCTCAAGGAAAAAAGTTTAATTTTTTAAAATGCCACCTTTGAAAATCTTATGCTATAGAAAGGAACATGACAAATACGTATATATCAATAAAATAAAGGAGAATGAGTATATATAATAAAGTAAGCATGAGATAGTGCTACAGAGGTGTTAAGAAGGAAGAAATTTTTTTTCATCCATGTCAGTTGGAGAATGGTCTTTGACCTCTGGGAACATTTTGTCTTCTGGAAAATACAGATGAAACAGAAATTCAGATGGAGAAAAATATGAACAAAATTTTAGTGGAGTTGCAGTAACTTACATAGTTGATTTTAGCTGAAGTGAATATTACAGATGAAGAAGTGGCCAAAATTAAGACTGGAGGCAGGGAGAGGATATTAAAATTTAGTATTTTACCTTTGGTAATTCAGAGAACATACCGCCACTGAACAATTTTGAGTAGGTGACATAATTTGCATAATATTTTATGAAGATTATCTAGGCGTAAATATAAAGGAAGAAAAAATAAGGATTTCTAGTAGGGGTGACAGGGGGTGAGTTAGAAAAATTATGGCATAGTCCACAAGTGTGCAATGATTCTCTTAAAGAGGAGGAATGAAAGATATGTGCTGTGTTTCCCTGAAAATAAGACAGGATCTTATTTTTATTTTTTCTCAAGAAGACACCCTAGGGCTTAGTTTCAGGGGATGTGTTATTTTTTTTTAAGTATGGTACAACAATCTACATTTGTTCAAATAGAGTGAAGTCTTCTTCTTCTGGAACATCATCATAAGTCTCCAAACCCTGAATTCCATCCTGAATTTCTTGTGACTCTATTTCCTTTAGAACCACCGGCCCCGATCTCTCCTGTCGAGCAATAGAGCTCTCACAGGGCAGATGAGAACGGCTGCTCATCTTCTTTACCACGAAATGCATGGGTTGTGCAGATATGCTGCATAGCCACGCCCATCACTAGGTCTTATTTTCAGGGTAGGGCTTATATTGTGCAAATGTTTAGAAATCCTGCTAGGGCTTATTTTATGAGTAGGTCTTATTTTTGGGAAAACATGGTAGGAACACTGTTGTGTTGGTTGAATCTAACTTAAAAGGAGTTTTATTCAGAGAAACAGAGGCCGGTCTCACAATTGACTCTATGGTTCTATGTCTTCATGGTTGATTAGAGTACTGTCAGAAATAAGTACAGGAGAGTTTATTGGAGGGAGAGGAGACATGATGAATTTGCTTTTAGTTGTACATTTGAGATGACCCTGGTATACCCAGCTAGCAATGCCCGGGCAGAGTTTCCCAATCATGGCAGTAGGGGGATCTGGGCCAGATTATTCTTTGCTGTTAGGAGCATGTACGTTGTAGAATGTGTAACAACACCACTGGCCTCAGTCCAGGAGATGCCAATAGTACACTTGTGCTAACCGTCCAGTTGTGTCAATCGGAAATATTTCTATACATTGCCAAATGTTCTCTAATGGGCAAAATCCATTCTATTTAAAACGCTCTAGCGGGGGCGGAGCACAGATGTTGGCCATCTGCAATTTAGGCTTAGCAGTGAGATCGAGATTGGATAAAAGGAGAGTAATCGATTCCTTAGTATTTGCTGATGGTATGTAAAACTCCACTGACGCTTACTTTTCAAAGGGCCTTGAAATATGTGAAATAAGAATTTAGACCATTTTGGTAATTTCCTCCCTAGGTACATGTTCACATGAAAATATATTTTGTAAAGGATAAATTGGGTGAGGTTGAGTGACTCATACATCATAAAACAAAAATAGAATTAACTTCAAAATATCATTCTAGATCAGGAAAGAGAAAAATATATGGGCCAAATTAAGTTCACTTTTTAAAAATTTCACCACAATGCGATGTCTGCCACAAGACTGAGAGTTAATTTTAGGGTGTTTTGCATTGAAGTGTGCTCTTAATATAATTTAAATATTTGCCTTTGAGATAGTCCTTGAGGTAAATAAAGAAACATAATGATGCAACATAAATACTATTTAAGCCATGATTTTTTTAAAAAATGTTTTACTCTACCTGTAACTTCCATAACTTCTATTTTGCTTTCCACTAGATATTCTGAGAGAAAAACAGTTATTTCTCCCCCAAAGATAATATGTTCTTAATTTTCATATTATTTGGGCTATCATGGATTTCAAATATCTATAACTTTTTAGTTATGAAATCCAGAAATACATTTAAAAAATCTTATGCAAACATTCCACGTTTTTTGGCTTTTATAATAAAGACAAAATTTTAATAGATGAAAAAAATGTAAGAAAGGTGTTAAAATGTATACATATACTTTTAAAATATGGAATTTGGAACATTTTTTGAAGAGAAAAAAAGGAGCAAAGTCCTTTGGGGTTCTGCTAACCTATGGAGTAATAGCCTCAATATTCCTACAAAAAATGTGGAGGTGGAAAGAGGAGGTAGGAACTTCTTCAAATGAAACCCTCCTTTCTGAGTTACATGGTGCAAATTAGTATATTTGCAGCTCTGAGAAGACTTACAATAAAGACATCTTTAACTTTGTTCATCCCAGTGTGTTGAATTCTTTACACACAATATAGGATTCTCATGGACTAGGCTTTGCTGTTATATGTAAAAGTGTTGTCTCTTATGGTACGCTGTAGTAAATGCCCAATAAATGTTACTAACGGTTCTTCCCTGATACCTAAAAATAATACCTAAAAATAATAATTTAATGTACTTACTATTTTGTATTTTAATATATCTATTTATGTTCCTTCAATAGACCATGAACTTCTTCAGGGAAGGAGTCATCACTTAATCACCTTTTTAATATCAGCCTGTCACAAAAATCACGTGACAGAGTATTAACCAGCCATAAACATGTCAACAGCTGCCATGTGGTATAAAAAAAAAAAAAGCACATGCTTCATCTATGAAAAGAAAAGTTTTTGACGTATTTATAATTTTTGAAAGATTAGAACACTGGTAGATTGAAACACATGGTCTTCTACGAGTAGAAGACTAACAACATTCAAAAGTAGAACATTATTAAATGACTATGAAGATAGCACAAAAGTGTGTGTGTGTGTGTTTGTGTGCACACATGTGTGTTCTTGGAGTGGGGTCTTAATATATCGCTCAATTGATCTTGGCTGATATTGTTATCATTTGTCAGTATTTTTACCAATGTTACTACTGTTATTTGCCACTGAACTATACAAATACAGAATACTAAAACGCAGAAAACCCAGGGCACAGAATCTTCTCCTACCAAAACATCCTGGTTGGAAACTGAAGTTATCTAACATGACAGAGTTTTAGGTTTAGTTTCTCAAAACTAACTGAAGGGAAAAAAATAATTCAACTCTACTGTTGTCATTTGAAATTTCACTTCTGAAAAAGAACATGACCACAACCAGAGTCTTTTCTTCAAAAGAGAAAAACCTCATTTAAAATACTTAGATAGCCATTTTATTAACTTCTAGTTTTGTTCATTTAATGAAATGTCTACTCAAAGAATAATGAAAAATGTTAATCTAACGAAAAAGACAAGTGATATATTCACTGGCAAGAGATTTAAAAATTAAACTTATTACAAATGATAGATCCATAAACATATATATGTTTTTGAAGAACATGGGTCATAACATCTGAAACCTATGTTAACAGAGTAATTATTAATAATTACTTTTAGAATTCAGACTTGTATTTGTCAGAACCACACTTTCATGTTTGCAGCTTTCATATTACTTTGGTTGCAGTTTCACATTTATTTTTATAAATGCAATATTTCAAGTAGTGTGTAGAAATTAAGACAGACTGATGGCTCAATGAACTAAGTGACAGAATGGAATCTCAGAGATATAACATCCCTACTTCTCTTCCATATAACCTCAGGTCTAGGAGGATGATCTTAGTTTTACCGTCTTCTGTTAGGTAACTGTTCTAAGTTCAAGATTTCTTCATGAGATCATTGTAGTTATTTAATAAGTATCATAGATAAATTTGTGTCCAACCTACATTCTGGTAAGAGAGTTTGCATGAATCACAGACCTACATCCATTAATAATTGGCCCAATATCATTTAAACCCCTTTACCTCTGTGTTTCAAATCTTCTCTTCAATTCAGAAAAATGATCATGTAAACCTGAACAGGTACAGTGGCAGTTGGGAGCATCACGTTGGCAAGTTAACAGGCCAGAGAGGCAAGACAAAGAAAGTATAAACATAGGTTTGTTGGAAGCAGTTTCCATCCAGGAGCAATGAAGACAGACCAGGAAACGGGCAGTTTTCATGTCAGATTCCATGGAAAGCTATAAAAGACTGTCATACTGTTGAGGCAAAGAATGCCTTTGAGGTTCCAGGCTAGGACTGTAATCCTACTTCAGTGTATGATCATGGGCAAATCTCTCACTTATTTTAGGCTTCTGTTTTCTCTTCTCAAAAACAGTTGGGAGAATGCATCATTCAGAGGGTAAGTAGGAGGTTTCAATGAGATAACACACTTGACTGAGCTAAACCATAAATTCAACAGAATATCAATCCAATGGATATATTTATGTGCTAGATACTGTGCTAAATGATGGGAAATAGGGTTGACTATCCATTTCCCCTTAGTTAAATATTTCCTGGGTTTTGGCTGGGCATGTAACCTCTAGGAGGAAAGGTATTATTCAGCCTTTCTTGTAGCCAAATGTGACCGTGTGACTAAATTTTGGCTAATAAGGTATCAACAAAAGTGTTGTGTACTGTTCCCATTATCTTGCTTAAAATGAGGGTGATAACCTTTCTTTGTCTCTTGCTTCTTCTGCTGGCTGAAATGTGGCCATGATAGCTGGAGCTCATGCAGCCATGCTGCACCATTAAGTATGTTCCATGCACTGAGGATGGCAGAAAAACAAGATAAAAAAGAATCTTGGTCCTTGAAAATTTTGTGAAGACACCTTACCAGTCACAGACAGAAATTAGTATGTTCATAAGCAATATAGTCAGAGTTTTTACTGAGTACAAATGCAGTGAAACGGGAAGGGGTGTAGATGGAGAAAACAGATAAAAAATCAGTTTCAGGGGCTTCTCAGCACCATTTTTGATGGGTCTCTCTTTCCCTTCACTTTACAAAGGTCAACTTCCAAAGCCAACTTGTATAAGAAAATTACCAATTTTCAGCTAATGAAAATAGTACTTGTAGACTTCACTTAGGATATTTCAAAATATAATGGTGTTACAAATGTTTCTGGGTACATGGATTGCTTTTGTAATGCTTAAGTAAGGGTAAAAGTGTGTCCATTACTCAGACAGTGTTCATTGTCTCCATTAGGTGGATTTTCACCCATCCCCTCCTCTGTCTCCCCACTGCTTGATTTCCTTTGAGATTTACTTTCCTCTATGCACGTGTCCACATCAGTTAGTTCCAATTTAATAACGAATACATGTGGTGTTTGTTTTTCCATTCTTTAGATATTTCACTTAGGATAATGGTCTTCAGTTCCATCCAAATTGTTGCAAAGGGCATTAAATCATCATTCTTCATGGCTGAGTGGTATTCCATGGTGTGAGTATACAACTACCATTGTGAATTGTGCTGCAATAAACATTTCAGTGTAGGTAGTATAGATGTGTTTTTGATAAACTTGCTTCTTTTCTTTTGTGTAGATACCCAGTAGTGGGACTGTTGGATTAAATAGTACGTCTGCTTTCAGTTCTTTGAGGAATCTCCATACTGCTTAGTATAGAGGTTGTACTA
>VSMD01121696.1:0-13772 GCA_008750895.1 Mirza zaza
CTCTATAAAAAAGACACCTGCACTCGAATGTTTATAGCAGCACAATTCATAATCGCAAGGCTGTGGAAACAGCCCAAGTGCCCATCAATCCAAGAATGGATTAATAAAATGTGGTATATGTATACCATGGAGTACTATTCAGCTCTAAGAAACAACGGTGATATAGCACATCTTATATTTTCCTGGTTAGAGCTGGAACCCATACTACTAAGTGAAGTATCCCAAGAATGGAAAAACAAGAACCACATATACTCACCAGCAAACTGGTATTAACTGAGCAACACCTAAGTGGACACATAGGTACTACAGTAATAGGGTATTGGGCAGGGGGGGAGAGGGGTGGGTATATACATACATAATGAGTGAGATGTGCACTATCTGGGGGATGGTCAGCTGGAAACTCAGACTTGTGGGGGGAGGGGGGGAAGGGCATATATTGAAACCTTAAAATCTGTACCCCCATAATATGCTGAAATAAAAAGAAAAAATAAAGAAACCCTATTCCAGAATAAACATCATTTTCTTTTAGAGATCTTCTCTGTTTGTTATTTAGGCTGACAACTTCTAAACAAAATCATCTTAACCAACTCATTCTTTATTGGATATATAAATACTCATAACTTAACATAATTTTATGACTCAGTGGTGGATTTAGGGGGGAACTGGATGGAATTTAATTATTTGGGGGGCTCAAAAAAGTTTGAGATGATTAAAATAATCCATCTAATTAGTGGTGTTATGAGCAATCACAAAGAGAAATCAAGCCCTCAATTTTACATAAATTTAGAAGTCTCTCCTGGGCCTTTATTCATTAGTAACTCTAGTTGTTTATGTGGATTTTAGGTATTTAGGATAATAAGATGGAAGCTGAAGTTGAATATTAGGAGGAGATTGGAAAACAAATAGAAATTTGGGGTGGGTAAATTCATCTATGAAACCTAGTGAAAGCTTCTTTTTATGAATAAGTTTGAAATCAAGTAAAGTAAGCATCTATGTCTTCTCAAAACATCTTGAAGCCAGTAAAATCCCTTAGGATTATGTGACCAGACTTTTTCCAACTTCTTTTTATATTTTGGGATGCTTACCTGTCATGAGCATAATGTATTAAATTATATAATATTAAAAGGTTAACAAAAACAAATTCACTGACTTGGAAGTAAATGTACATACACATATACACACACATACACACATATACACACAGCAAATGAATATTAGTAAATTCCTTCTGGTACAAAGGGAGTGTCTAAACTACAGTTGCGACCTTTGACCCTTTAGAAAGTAACAATGTTGTAAATACAACGTACCAAAACTTAGATGATATATCATTCATTTTTCTAAATGATATATCATTCAGCAAAAAACCCACAGCTTTAAATAAATGTTCATTATTATAAAAGAAGTAATAAAATCAGGAACCTACAAAAATTACAAAAACAATGTAAGAAATATAGAAACAAAGAAATTATGTTGATAAAATCAAAAAGCAATGACATATTTTTAAAGTTAAATAGTATAAATACTTTAAAAATGTTTAAGATCTTGTTCTTTTGAAAATTACAATAAACAAGGAAATTTCTGTAGAGGGTTAACCAAGAAAAAAGTGAAAGCATAAACACAACATCAAAAATCGTGAAAATTCTTTAGAAAAATATAAGGTAGGAAAATTTACTTAATAACAAGGAGAGAAACTGACTAGAGCAAGAGTATGGAAGGAATAAATTGTTTCCAATGAATTATTTCAATAAAGATTAGTTCCAGACAGTTGTCTATGTAAGTTTGATTATATATTTAAGTGTGAGATGATTCTATTTCAATTGAAAATATTCCCAATTCATTTTGAAAACAAGGCATAACCTTTGCATCAAAACATTAGAAAGCAAAACAAAATTGGAAGCACAAATCAATTTTACCTAAAATCTAAAACTCAAGCCTCAATAGAAACCATTCATTATCTGAGTTCCAAGACTCCACGAACTATAATTTAACCATTTACTCTGCTACAGCTTGTGAGAGATTGACAAATATCCCACCCATATCCCATCTTGACTCAACCAATTTCACATTCTGAGGTCTGACATGCACAACGATACACTTCCATTTATTAAATGTAAGATTCATTTGATTGCATGTGACTCCCAGCTTCTGTGAACTAATAGGGAAATCGTTGACTAATGTAATGGCAAAGTCCAAGGTTATAGTGGCTGCAGGAATGGCTGGATCCAGGAATGGTTGGGCCACGGCATACGATTATTCAGTTTGTGCACTGCACATTTGCACTTGGCCCTCACTCCACTCTCAAAATCACGTACTCCAGCATTGAGCTGCATTTACCCAGAAGGACAGGACTCTTTTCCTTTGCACAAAGGTTCTGTTTATTTGCCAAGTTAGGCATTCACCTAAAGCAGACACTTTTTCTAAATATCAAAAATTGTCCATATAAGCAGACAAAAGCCACACACTCAGGATTCAGCCTGGCTCTCTCCATCTCTCAATTTGCTGCCCTGTGTGATAACTTTGGTCTCAGGCTATCTGTACAGTGACCAAGAAGACACTAGGCAAAGCTTGCTTTGTCCATGGTACCCGAAATCCAAAACGTTGACTATATTTCTAATGATTGTATTTAAAAAAAAAAAAATCTCTTTGAAGGTTCTCCTTGGCTAAACCTGGGTCATGCAACATTTGAATCCCATCAGCCCAGAGCTGGAGGAAGCCGTGCTCACTGAACCGAGGATACTATTGCCAAGGATGTGGTTAGGGATGATTGGTAAACGAATCTTAGAGATACCCTTCCCTTTTCTTTCACTGATCATCAAAACCACTATCTTACATTACATTTGCACACCAGTATACTGACCAGATTTTCCTCAAAGAGTTAATGGGAGAATCAAATGAGATACTTTGCAAAACAGTTCTTTTTAACAGAACTGTGAATAGATATAAAGATTGTTGACAAAGGGAACTATATACACACTCGCACACACACTATCTTGATTCTCACTATTACAAGGTGTAAAAAGATAAGTTTCATTTCGGTATTTTTGTTTGGTTTAATATTTCTTCATTTGCAGAGATATAACACAGCCAGCTTCTCCTTCTACTACAGATAATCAAAACACTTCCAAGAGAACTTTATTTATTAAATTAAAATGTGTGGGGGTTTGGTTTACTTTTTGTTTATCCTGAAAGTCTTGTTTTTGTGTTTCAAACTGTGAAGCCAGAATATTTTGTGGTTGAAACAACATCCTCTGGATCAATCCTGAGATTGATTTTGGGGAAAAAGCAGTGATTAGAACTCTACAATGATATTACCCTGGCTTCCAGATTTTCTTTTTAATTGTAGTTCCAATATATTCAGAAAAGGTAAAGCTGGATGTTTCTGAATTAGGAAGCTCCTTGCTTCTTAATTCACATTAAGATGTTTGCATATTATTGTTTTTAATAGATTGGAAGACATGGGGAAAAAAATGACAGACTAGAAGCACCCTGCCAGCACACCACCCCCAAGAAGAGAAGTGAAAACTGCAGGCAGCTGCCTACGTACAGATCACTCTTTTCTGAAGCAACGTTGTGAAATGACAGGGAGGCAATGCAGGACACTCACCGTGGGATAAAAAGGTGATGGGGTGATATGTATAACAAGATCAAAGTATGTGCAGGAAGAATAGGAGGATAGAGTGCTGGGGCTATACTAGTTGTGAGATTGTTCCCTCCACCACCGCAGACCTCTACTGGATTAGACAGACTGGGAACCTGCCTAGAGTCTGTGTAGAGTCATTGTACCAGACAACAGGCACAGTGGGGATCAGGCAGCAGCTAAAGCTATCCTGAGCTCTTGGGGGCACGGTGCCAGATTGGCACTGGGCTGGGGAGGGAGTGGACTAACTGTGGGCTTCCTTAAGCTGTGCTCTGTGATTGGAAGCCAAGTGCGCCTTCCCTACAGCATGACAGGATCTCAGCAGGGGAATTGACTGAGGCACAGCAGGCTCCGACCTGGGAGGTTTGGGACGAATGCTTAGTCAGGTCAGGGTGGGGCAGGGAGAACTCCACAGTCCCTCGGCCACTGAAACTGACCTCTGCCCACATGATTTGGCATCCATACAGTCCCCAAGGCTACAGAACAGTCTGCCATTTGCTCAGCCCTGACTCCACCCTCTGGGCCTCAACTGCATCCCGCCTCCTGCCTCCTTGGCCCTGACCCTGCCCTCCAGGTAAGATCAGCTCTGCCACCTGCACAACTCTGCTTCTGGCTCAGAGGCCCTGCTCAAAAGCCCTGCTTCAGGCTTCTCCACAGTCCCAGCTCTGAGGTTCTCACACCTGATACCAGGGCTCTTCATCTGTGACTCCAGAGTTCCCATCAGGCCAGAGACACCACCGCCAAGACTCCTGTGCTACACCAAGACCCCAAGACACCATCCCAGAGCTTCCACCACCACCTCAGGGCCAGAGGAATGGCTCCAAAGTCCAACGCCCCACCAGGGACCTCCCAACCTCCAGCCGCCAGCACACTGACCTGGTTCAAGCAAACGCCCACAGCCCAGGAACCCATGCCAACTGCCTGGATAGCCTTATTCAGCTGCTACTATCACCTCTGCAGGAGACCCTGGGTAAGCAGTCCCTACAACACCAGCCTCAATGGAGAGGGTCTCACCCAGCTCCCAACTCAAACATCCTACAGCCTATCTGGTGAACAACCCCACTCCCAGCACAAATAGCATTCAACACAGGCTTGAGCAGAGGCAATCACAAGCAAACATTGCAAATCAGAACAGCTGCATTATAGGCTTCTAGCACACACAGCCTTCCTCTGCTATGTCAACACTGCAGAGTAGGAGGAAAGAAAGCATCATCTAGGGACCTGCCCTTATAATCAAGCAGGAGAGTTTCCAGCAAGGAACAGGTGCCCTGCAAACCTATTAGCCCTGAGTTGAGAAAAGAGGATTCAGATGAGAATAAACCAGCAAAAGAACCCTGGCACCATGAAAAATCAAAACAGATTGACACCCCCAAGGGATCACAATGGAGCCACAGTAGTGAATGCCAACTATAAGGAAATTGTCAAAATGACAGAAATGGAACTCAGAATATGGATGGAAAATAAGATAAAAAGAATTGAAGAGAAAGTTGAAAACCAACAAAGAGAAGCCAAAAAGTAATTCAGGAAATCAATGAAAAAGTCACTAAAGAACTAGACAACATAAGGAAGGATATAATAGAACTTTAAGAAATAAAAGAGTCATTTAGGCAATTTCAAAACATAGCAGAAAACATCAGCAGCAGATTAAACCATGGAGAAGAAAGAATCTCAGAGCTTGAAGACAAGGATCTTGAGTTAACCCAGTCATATAAAGAGGTAGAGAAAAGAACAAAAAAAGGTGGAGCAATCACTTAGAAATACATGGGACTATGCAGAGTGCACTAACATATGGGTTATAAGTATCTCAGAGGGAGAAGAAGAAAGAGCTAAAAGCATAAAAAGTCTATTCAACAGAAACCTGACAAGCCCAAAGGGAGTAGGTCCCCATCTTCAATCTACTTTAAAAAAAAATTGCCAACCTAAAATTTTGTATCTCACAAAACTAAATTTCATAACTGATGGATAAATTAAGTTTTTTCAAGACAAGAAAACATTGAGGTAATTTGTCATGACCAGACCTGCCCTACAGGAAATTCTCAAAATTGCATTATATATGAATCAGCACAATAGATACCCACCGGTGTAAAATCACCAAAAGTAGCCAAAGCTCACAACTCCTATAAAACAATAGCACAAGAAGAAAAGCCAAGCAACAAGGTACTACCCATTATGATGAAAAGAACAGCATCACAAATATCAATTCTATCTCTTAACATTTAAGGACTTGAATGCACCACTCAAAAGACATAGGCTGGCAGAATGAATAAAAAACACAAGCCAAGTATCTGCTGCCTCGAGGAGAAACATCTAACCTACAAGGATGCAAACAGGCTCAAAGTGAAAGGATAGAAAAAAAATATTCCACACAAATGAAAACCAAAAGAGAGCAGGTGTAGCCATTCTCATATCAGACAAAATTGACTTTAAATTGACAATGGTAAATAGAGACAAAGATTGTCATTATATAATTATAGAGGGAGCAATTCAACAAGAAGACATAACAATCCTAAATATACATGTGCCCAACACAGGAGCTCCCAGAGACATAAAACAAATTCTACTAGACCTAAGCAAGGAAATAAATAATAGCATCATAATTGCCAGGGACTTCAATATCCTACTATCAGAACTGGACAGATCACCAAACAGAAAATAAATCAACACTGGACTTAAATGGGACCCTAGAACAGATGAACCTAACAGATATTTACAGAACCTTCTACCCATAAACTACTGAATATATATTTTTCTTATCTTCACATGGGACATTCTCTAAGATTGATCATATCTTAGGCCACAAAACATGTCTTAACAAATTTTATAAAATCAAAATCATACCATGTATCTTCTCAGACCATAGTGGATTAAAACTAGAAATCAATTCTAAGAGTAACACTCAATTCTACACAAAGTCATGGAAATTAAACAACCTGCTACTGAATAATTATTGGGTCAATAATAAAATTAAGATGGAAATCAAAAGATTCCTTGAACTGAATGACAAAGGAGACATAAGCTATCAAAATCTATGGGACACAGCAAAAGCATACCTAAGGGGAAAATTCTTACCTTAAATGCCCATACCCAAAAGTCAGAAATATTACAAATTGACAACCTAAGATCACATCTCAAGAAACTAGAAAAGGGTGATCAAACCAAACCCAAAGCCAACAGAAAAAAACAAATAACAAAGGGCAGAGAAGAACTATATGAAATGGAAAGCAAAAACAATAATACAAAAGGTCCACTGCCACTACTTCTATTCAACATAGTGCTAGATGTCCTAGCCAGAGCAATCAGGCAAGAGAAAGAAAGAAAGAGCATCCAAATTGGGAAAGAGGAGACCAAACTAGAGCTTTTTGCTGACGATATAATCTTGTATCTAGAAAACCCCCACAACTCCCCTAAGAGACTCTTGGAATTAATGAATAAATTCAGCAAAGTCTTAGGATATAAAATTAATGTGTGCAAACCAGTAGCATTTCTATATACCAATAACAGTCAAGCTAGAGTCAAATCAAAGACTCAATACCATTCACAGTATCTACAAGGAAAATAAAATACCTAGGAATATACTTAACTAAGGAGGTGAAAGATCTCTATAAGGAGAACTAAGAAACACTGCAGAAAGAAACTGTGGATGACACAAACAAATGGAGAAACATATGCTTATGGATCAGTAGAATCAACATTGTTAAAATGTCCATAATACCCAAAGTGATTTTATAGATCGAATTCAATCCCCATCAAAATACCAATGGCATATATCACAGATCTAGAAAAATATAATCCTATGCTTTGTTCAGAACCAGAAAAGAACCTGAATAGCCAAAGCAATCCTAAGCAAAAATAACAAAGCTGGAGGCATCACATTACCAGACTACAAACTATGCTACAAGGGTATGGTAAACAAAACAGCATAGTATTGGCACAAAAATAGAGATATAGACCAATGGAACAAAACAGAGAACCCAGACATAAAGCCTACAACCAACTGATCTTTGACAAAACAGACAAACACATACATGAGTGAAAGAACACTCTATTCAATAAATGGTGCTGAGAAAATTGGATAGCCCCATACAGACAAATGAAACAGGACCCCTGTCTCTTGCCACTTACAAAAATTAATTCAAGGCAGATAAAAAACTTAAATCTAAGGCACAAAACCATAAGAATTCTAGAAGAAAATATAGGAAAAAAACTCTTCTGGACATTGGTCTAGACAAAGAATCTATGACTAAGACTCCAATGGCAATTACAGCAGCAACGAAAATAAATAAATGAGATTTGGTTAAATTAAAAAGCCTCTGCACAGCAAAAGAAATAATCAACAGAGCAAATAGACAACCTACAGAATGGGAGAAAATATTTGCAATCTACACATCCGATAAAGGGCTAATAACTAAAATCTACAAATAAACAAATCAGCAAGGAAAAATTAATGACCCATTAAAAAGTGGGCAAAAGACATGAACAGAAGTTTTTCAAAAGAAGATAGACAAACGGCCAATAAATATATGAAAAAATGCTCAACATCACTAATTGCCAGGAGAATACAAATTAAGACCACAATGAGATATCACCTTACCATTAGAATGGCTTTTATTAAAAAGTCCAAAAATAATAGATGCTGGCATGGATACAGAGAGAAAGGAAAGCTTATACACTCTTTGTGGGACTGCAAATTAGTATAACCCATATGGTAAACAGTATGGAAATTTCTCAAAGAAATAAAAGTAGACCTACAATTCAATCCAGCAATCCTACTACCAGGTATCTACCCAAAGGAGAATAAATCATTTTATCAAAGAGACACCTGCACTCAAATGTTTACTGCGGCACAATTCACAATTGCAAAGATGTGGAATCAACCCACGTGCCCATCAATTCACAGGTGGATTAACAAAATGTGGTATATGTATACCAAGGAATACTACTCAGCTATATAAAAAGGATGAATTAATTCCTTTTGCAGCAATTTGGAAGGAACTGGAGACAATTATGCTAAGCAAAATATCTCAAGAATGGACAAACACCACATGTACTCTCTAATAAACTGGAACAAACCAATGGGCATACAAGTACACAGAGGAAAGTAAAAGTCATTGGAAATCAAGAAGTGGGGAGAGAGAAGGAGGGGAAGGCAAAACCTACCTTATGGGTACAATGAACACTATTTAGCTGTGGCCACATTTATAGCCCTGAATCAAGCTATGTATCAAAAATATCTGTACCCCCTTAATATTTTGAAATCTAACAAAAAAGCATTTAAAAAATGAAGTCAAGAGATCCTGACCCTTATTCAGGACTCAAAACTTTGTAAAAGAAATCGCCTTTATTACATACCTAGAGATCTGTGATCCATTAGACTTCTGGATTAGAAGAAATGATATCTCACCCCTGGAAGAAAAACCTTCCAAGTCAAATCAAGAAGGCCAGCATCATTTCCCAGTCAACAGGCAAGTAGCCCATTAAGGGGTGTGTGAGGGGTTTGTGTGTAGCAAAGAGAATTAGTTAAATGATGCTTTTAACTAACCCTGTACCTAATTCCGAGTATGAAAATGTCCAGAGCTGTGCTGGGTTCAGACAAGAAAAAACAACATTACGAGAATAGTGAGAAGTAAAACTCCAACTTCTCTGTTTGCTCTGCCTCTAGTAAGCACGGTGTCACTTGGCAAGTGTCTGTGCCTCCTTTTCTTCCCCAGTGAAACGGATGAAACAAACACTGCCAGCTGTACCTTCTATGCCTGAGGTTTGTTGCAAAACAGAAATAAGCTAATAAATGACACATATTCAAAATTGTGGGGGGGGGGCTAAGAAACAAGGTGGATCAAATTACATATTTTTCTACCAACATTGAAGATACCTGAGCCATATGGAAGAAAGACTAAAGGGGGCTCATTCTGGAAAGCCAGCACCAGGAGTTTAATAGTATTGAGCAAAGAAATATTTTCCTTAATATTGTACATGTTACAAAACTACATAACATCCCTATGACTTTCCATCAACGGCTCCTGAGGAAATGGCAAAATCTGTGAGACCCAAGTCAATTACAATTGATCCGCAGGATCAGATTAACTCCCAAACTCAGCACATTCTGGGCAGCCAAGCACCCTGGCCATGCTTCAGCGTTTTATGGGCCCCCCAGAGTGTGTCCCCTGCCAGAATCAATTCCCACTTCGCCTTGTCACCCACAGATGGCGTTAGCACTTTCATCACATGGGCTGCCATCTTCAACTTTGCACCATTTCATTCTCACAGCAACTGTTTGTCAATGAAGTGATAGTACTTTAAAAAGGAGGAAAATGAGACTCAGAGTATTTTTCCCCTGATCATCCGGTTTGTAAGTGTCAGAGTCAGAACTGTATTTCTCATGTTCTTTTAGCCTATAAGGGAGGCCCATAGAACTTTGTTTCTCAGTGATAGGATGTATCAAGGCTATCTTCTTATCAGGGTTTTATATTAACGCATGAGAGAGATGTCTTCCTGACAGGTAGGTGTTTATCCTTAGAGTCTCTCCCCCAGCGTTCATAACTTGCCTGGGGGATTTTCAGCACTTAGTGTGTGTTTGGCTGTTTTAACATTTCAGATGGTAAATACCGCATTTTATCCACCGCATTGCCTTGTTAAGTAAGAGAATGATAACAGGCACCACTAATGCACTGAACCTTTGTTGAACTGAGACATTCTAAGAAATCTTGGAAGCTGAATTTCTGGGCAATAAATTTCAAAGTTTCATCCTCCTCTCTGTTTTTCTTCCTTCTCCACACCTGGGACTGGTTCCTCTGGCAGTATTTTTCCATCAACAGAAAAAAATAGGCGATGGAGCAGTCTGCTGGTATTGAAGAAATGTCTCCACTTTTAACATCTTGACTTTAGCACAGATTTTCTTTCTTGGACCTGTCTCTTCCTGGTTTCCTTGGGCTATCTTTGCCTAATTTTTATGATAGTAATTGCCTTGTTAAAAGAGCATCCCCTGCCTCTGCGAATATATCACCCTATGTTTGCTTCTGTTTAAACAGATCTCTTCCTCACGATGGGTAGAGGAGTCATAGTTATTTATGTCTACATTATATAAATATATAATGAATGTTTTTCAACACAAATCTCCCTGGCTTTCCATCTTTTCAATGAAGCTTTAAAACCTCCAGGCAGATTATATCAATGCTTCATCAAACTTCCATTGTCCAGGCAACAGACAATACTCTGAGTAGCTCCAAAAGAAAATCACTACCTGCTGATAGCCAGGGTAGATGTCACTTACCAGATGTCTGGCTTTCATTGTTGCTAACTTGTTTCATTTCTACACCCAGCAATGAAAGTGTTTAGATCCTTCAAAGCAGAATGTGCTCTGTACAGATTGATTCCAAATGGCTTCTCTTTAGATTGAATTTTTATTTTATTTGGTTGAACGATTTTGTTTCATTTAAACCTGTATTTATATGGAAGATTCAAATAATGCATTTCAATTTGCATTTCAAAAAAAGAATCTTTGTGTTTATGAAATCACTTTTGAGTTGCAATTACAGTTATTTGTCTCTGGGATACATAACATGTAATTGGGTCAACACTGTTAATGAGAGACTAGTGTTATTGTTAATGAGCTACTAGTGATAGTTTCAATGTTTCATCCCCAGCAGGTGGCAAATACAATATGTTAAGATAGATAATTATGTTAATGATTCAAATATCCACACACCAAAGAAGTCATTAAAAACATACAACTAAGAGGTTAAAAGGTACAAACACATGACGTGAACTCTACTTTTACTCAAAGGGCATTAGTCTCCCCTTCATAGAAACTTTACTGTGAATCTCAATGTCCAGTTCTATTAATTCATAGCTCAAGAAAAGAAGACTGCTTTCAGCTCATTTTGGACACCCTCAACATGGGCAAGTAATAGACTTTATTTAATACTTGGGGCTTAAAATGCTTAACTTTGTAGGATAAACATCATTCAGGTATTCGACAAAAATTTTATTGTTCCATACTGAGAAAGTCATTGTGTGGAACACAAAATAACCAACAGGACAGTCTGCTTCCTGCCTACCACAAACTCACAAACCATTAGAGATGCAAGATGTATATATGTGAAATAGCTGGCAAGACACAAGAACCAGAAATGTAGTAGAGACAATGTAGAAGTTGAAAGAAAGGAAATGTGGGCAGGAATAGTTGGAAAAGTCTTATTTTTTTATGTTGACATATTTAGGGGTACAATTTGTTTTTAGTTACATGGATGAGTCGTATAGTGTTGATGTCCGGATATTTGGTGTACTTATCACCCAAATAGTGTACATTGCACCCAATAAGTAGTTTTCCTCTGCTCATCCCCTCATACTGTCCCCTCTTCTGAGTCTCCAAGGTCCATTAGACCACTCTGTATGCTCCTGCATATCTCCCTGTAGCTTATCTCCCACTTACAAGTGAAAACATGCTGTATTTGGTAGCTTATCTCCCACTTACAAGTGAAAACATGCTGTATTTGGTTTCCAATTCTGCACTACTTCACCTAGGATAATGGCCTCCAGTTCCATCCAAGTTGCTGCAAAAGACATTATTTCATTCTTTTTTATAACTGAGTAGTAGTCCATGGTGTATATATACCACATTTTCTTTATCCACTCCTCAGTTGATGGGTATTTAAGTTGGTTCTGTATCATTACAATTGTGAATTGTGCTGCAGTAAACATACAATTGCAGGTATCGTTTTGATATAATGACTTATTTTCCTTTGGATAGATACCTAGCAGTGGGATTGCTGGATCAAATTGTAGGTCTACTTTTAGTTATTTGAGAAATCTCCATGGTGTTTTCCATAAAGAGTATACTCATTTACATTCCCACCAACAG
This sequence comes from Mirza zaza, assembly GCA_008750895.1. Taxonomy (NCBI): domain Eukaryota; kingdom Metazoa; phylum Chordata; class Mammalia; order Primates; family Cheirogaleidae; genus Mirza; species Mirza zaza. The sequence continues at coordinate 12,495 of VSMD01121696.1, forward strand.
TGTATAAGCGTTCCTTTCTCTCCGCATTATTGCTTCTGGATTTTTCAATAAAAGCCATTCTAACAAGAGTCAGATGATATCTCATTGTGGTTTTTAATCTGCATTTTTCTGATTAGTAGGAATGTTGAGCATTTTTTCAAATGTTTGCTGGACATCTGTATCTCTTCTTTTGAAAAATATCTGTTCATGTCTTTTGCCAACTTTTTAATGGAGTTATTTTTTTTTTTCTTGCTGATTTGTTTGAGTTGGTTGTAGATTCTGGATATTAAGCCTTTATTAGATGTATAGTTTGTGAATGTTTTTTTCTGTTCAGTGGGTTGTATATTTACTCTGTTGATTATTTATTTTACTGTGCAGAATATTTTAGTCTAATTAAATCCAATGTATTTATTTTTGTTTTTGCTATATTTTCCTTTGGGGCATTAGTCATGAATTCCTAGCCTAGGCTAATGTCCAGAAGAGTTTTTCCTAGGTTTTCTTCAAGAATTTTTATAGTTTCAGGTCTTACATTTAAGTCTTTAATTCATCTTGAGTTCATTTTTTTTTATTTAATATATGGTGAGAGATAGGGATCCAGTTTCATCCTTCTGCATGTGGCTATCCAATTTCCCCAACACCATTTATTGAATAGGGTGTCCTTTCCCTCATGTATGTTTTTGTCTGCTTTGTCAAAGATCACCACAATCCCCAACAGATTTTCCTTCACCTGTTGTTGGTGAACTCACCCTATGCTCAACCTTTTAAGCAGCTACAGATGAAGGAAAATACAAATCAGGACTGTTATAAAAGGCTTAGACCAATCATGGATGACTGAGTTGCACATGGAAGATTCTGGGTCCACAGGCAAGAAAACCAAATTGCTATTCCAATTAGAAATGAAAAATGAAAAAGAGGGCAAGAGTTAAATGGGGAACAAAAAACCGAGCCAAGGCTCCCATTCCCAGACCATGATCTCCACAGGCAGGATGGAAACTAGCAAGTGGAAGGCTGAGGCTGGGTGAGAATAAAGCAATAGCCATTCTACTTTCTGTCTGTATGAGTTTGACAGCTGTAAGTACCTCATATAAGTGGAATCATCCAGTATTTGTGTGTGTGTGTGGCTGGTTTGTTTCACTCAGCATAATGTCCTCCACATTGTAGCATATGTCAGAATTCTCTTCTTTTTTAAGACTGAATAATTATTCCATTGTATGTATATACCACATTTTGCTTATCCATTTATCTCTTGATGGACACTTGTTTTGGCTATTGTGAATAACGTTGCTTTGAACGTGGGTG
>VSMD01121699.1:0-39748 GCA_008750895.1 Mirza zaza
TATAAATAGAAAGATATTAATTGGCCAACAAATATATAGAGAAAAAATTAGCCGGGCATGGTGGCACATGCCTGTAGTCCCAGCTACTTGGGAGGCTGAGGCAGCAGGATTGCTTGAGCCCAGGAGTTTGAGGTTGCTGTGAGCTAGGCTGACGCCACGGCACTCACTCTAGCCTGGGCAATAAAGTGAGACTCTGTCTCAAAAAAAAAAAAAAAAAAAATATATATATATATATATACACACCTTTTCTTTATACTCTATCTTGGCATACATGGTGTTTATTCTCTTGCCATTTCTTGTAATAGTATCTTTTCTTAAGACGTTTCTGTTATGTTTGATAGACACATAGGCCAAAAAAGCTTGGAATTGGCTGGGCGCAGGGGCTCTTAGCACTCTGGGAGGCCAAATCGGGAGGATCTGTTGAGATCAGGAGTTCCAGACCAGCCTGAGCAAGAGCAAGACCCCATCTTTACTAAAAATAGAAAGAAATTAGCCAGACAACTAAAAATATATAGAAAAAATTAGCCGGAGCCAGAGGTGGTGGCTCATGCCTGTAATCCTAGCACTCTGGGAGGCTGAGGCCAGCAGATTGTATGAGCTTAGGCGTTCGACACCAGCCTGAGCAAGAGTGAGACTCCATCTCTACTTAAAAAAAATAGAAAGAAATTAGCTGGACAACTAAAAAAAAAAAACTATATATATATAACAAAAAATTAGCCAGGCATGATGGCATATGCCTGTAGTCCCAGCTACTCAGGAGGCTGAGGCAGAAGGATTGCTTGAGTCCAGGAGTTTGAGGTTGCTGTGAGCTAGGCTGATGCCATGGCACTCTAGCCTGGGCAACAGAGTGAGACTCTGTCTCAAAAAAAACAAAACAAAACAAGAAAGCTTGGAATTTCAAATGTTTGGAACTCATATATTCTTCCTCATGAATGCTTAGTTTTCTACCATAAACATTGGAAGTGGAAAGGATAAAAATGGTCAAACTTAATAAATTATATTGTTACCAATCTTTAAAAATGTATCTTTTATTTTTATCAAAATTATATTTACATATATATGTATACAAGAATGGTCTTGCTAACATGAAAAATAAATTTCTAACTGGCAGGCACTTAGAGTAGCATGAACTCTGTTCCTAAGGATAGTAGCATGAATATCTCTCCTACAGAGGTGTTTACCTAGCAATGAAAAGAAACTGAGCAGATAAAAGAAGGTATAAATCCTCATTAACATTTGCTGGAGCTGGTCAATTCACATTCCAAAAGGGAAAAGAGCTTCTGGGAGACAGTCTTGCAGGTGCTGGCCTTGCTCCAGAGGCTGGGTGGGTCTATAGGTGCTATCTTGGAATCTGGGGCTTTCGGGGAGGTGTTATCTGGCACTTAGGTAGGCCGAAAGCCTGGGGCCTCAGGGACTGGCCTAGTGCTGGGACCCACTTGAAATCTAGGGTCTTGGGAGCTGACCTGGAGCTAGGTTGGCCGGAAGTCTTGTCTACCTTGCAGGTGGAGTCCTTGGGAGCTAGACAGACTCTGGGGTGGGGCTGGAGCCCAAGGCTATGGGGTTGGCCTGGTGTTGGGTAGAGTGAAGCCTGGGGACACAGAGGCCAGCGTGGAGCTGGGGCAGGCCTGCAGTCTGGGGTCTGGGACCTTTCCAAGAGCTAGGATATATGGGTTTCAGTTTGGTGCTGTGATGGGCCTGTGGTCTATGTTCACGGGTGCTGACCTGGAGTCTGAAGCAGCAGGTACTGTCCTGGTGCCAGGAAGGGGCCTAAAGCTTGGGGCTATGGGGTCAGCCTGGAACTGGAGTAAGCCTGAAGCCTAGGGCCTTGGGAGCTAATCTGCAGCTGGGGTCTGCAGGTACTTGCCTGCTGCTGAGGTGGATCTGAAGCCTTGGGCTGTAGGGGCCTGCTTGGCATTAGGGCAAACCTGGAGGATAGGTCCATGTTTGCTAGCCTAGAGCCTGGGTCCATGTAAGCCAGCCTGGTGCTGGGGTCCACAACAAAGCTGAGTATTCACTTTAGTCTCCTTTCCCCATTTAGAGCCTCTCTCTCTGAGAGAGAGAGGGCTGGGCTGTGCTGCACAAGTTTGGGGAAGGAGAGAAACAGGTCATGTGAAATAATCCTTCCAACCCCATGTAATGCAACTTTTCTTATTTCTATGCTACAGCAAGGCACTATAATCTTGCAATTGGTTTCATTAGCTCTTATAAAGGTATTTTTGTGTGTGAATATTTGTTCAAATTGATGGTTCTGCAAGACGGCAAAACATATTTTGTTTCTCATTATAAAGTGTATAAACAAAACTGTTGCAAATATTTACAAAATTATCTTTAATTTAATTTTCTGAAATTTTGAAAGTTGTTTGATCTTTAACTACCAAAGAACATGAAGCATGGGTAAATTTCTTGATAACATCAGTACAATGTAAATGTTTATAGGAAAATATAACCTGATCTACTTGTGACTCATTATAGTTCATGGAACTAAGTTATAAATAGATCAATTAAGTATATGCACATGAAATATTTTTGAATATATATAGTTACTATATTAAATATTTTTGTTGTTTTATATCATGGAATACCTCTTCTCCTATCTCTGATATTCAGTGCTACAGACAACTTAGTATATATTTTTTGAATGAATAAATTAACCTAATCCACTAACAAGGTTATCCTCTTCTACAAATACATGGAAACAGACAACCTACAGAATGGGAGAAAAATTTGCATGCTAAACATCGATAAAGTGCTGATAACTAGAATCTATATCGAACTCAGGAAAATCAGCGAGAAAAAAAATCAAACAACCTCATTAAAAAGTGGGCAAAGGACATGAACAGAAACTTTTCAAAAAAAGACAGACTAATAGTCAATAAATATATGAAAAAATGCTCTACATTTCTAATCATCAGGGAGATGCAAATCAAAACCACAATGAGATACTGCGGAACTCACGTGAGAATGGCTTTTATCAAAAAGTCCCCAAACAATAAATGTTGGTGTGGATACAGAGAGATAGGGACACTCATACAGTGCTGGTGGAACTGTAAACTAGTACAACATTGTGGAAAATAATAGGGAGATACCTCAAAATGCTACAAGTAGAACTACCATTTGATCCAGCAATCCCATTACTGAGCATCTACCCAAAGGAAAAAAAGACATGCTCTAAAAAAGGCATCTGCACTAGAATGTTTATAGCAGCACATTTCAAAATTGCAAAGATGTAGAAACAATGCCAGTGCCCATCAATACATGAGTGGGTTAATAAAATGTGGTATATGTATACCATGAAGTTCTACTGTGCTGCAAAAACCAATGGTGATTTAGGACCTCTTGTATTATCCTGGATAGAGCTGGAGCCCATTCTACTAAGTGAAGTATCCCGAGAATGGAAAAACAAGCACCACATGTACTCACCATTCAATTGGAACTAATCAATCAACACTTACGTACAGACATGGAGAAAACATTCATCAGGTGGGAGGGAGAAGAGGAGATGGGTATATTCACACCTAAAGGGTGTGGTGTGCATTGTCTGGGGGATGGACATGCTTGAAGCTCTGATTTGGGTGGGGCAAAGGCAATATATGTAACCTAAACATTTGTACCTTCATAATATGCTGAAATAAAATAAATACATAAATAAATAAAAAAATACAAAAATAATACACGGCAAATCACATCTTCATTTAGTTAAAAATTTGTTTTCATAAACAAATTAACAAAAAATGTTACATTAATAGAAATAACTCATGATGATATCAGTTTTAAATTTTTGAAAAGATATACAAAATCTGGCATATCCAAGGTTGGAATGAGATCTTCAATTTGCTCTGATGTAAGAACAATTTCATGTTAAAACACATGCCTTTTTTTCCTCTCTTGCACATAGTCCTAATATAGGGCCCATCTTGACAAATTAAAAATGCAACCTGAGAGTTATCATATTAAACTGAAGAAATAAAGTTTTACCAGTATGACTCTAGAGCTGAATGGGCTATAGATACTACATTCTGCTTCTCTGGTTCTTCCTCTGTGTCCCTTATGAAACAATATTTAAAATTACATGGGGAAATAGGCCCTTTGATAAAGCAGCTCTGTCCTAACAAGCAAACGCCAATGTCAGAGCACTTTTCCTGGGCTGAAAATCAGTAGGACTTGAAGATGAATGTGATCCCAAGAAGAATGACCTGTGGGAGGAAGGTAAATGTTGTGCCTGGTGGTGGGTGTGTGGAACAAATATGCTCCAGGCCGCCAAACTCTGGACACCCAGATAGTGGACAATGTAGTCCGGTGACGAGAAATAGCGTATTAGGATTTAGGCAAAACTCCAATAACTAAAATTTAAAAATGATGCTTTGGCAGCATTAAAAGTATCTACAATTAGTTCAAATATTAATTTCTGTATATATAATGATGTATTATTATGATATTAACTAATGGGCCACTACAGAGAGTCTCACTATTATAATAGCCAGTATCTGAAGTGACAGTGCTGTCTAGGGAAATAAGAATTGTCATAAGGCAAATATTCCTGAATGAACCACGCACTTGTACAATTATTTTCTCCTTAAACATTGCTCTGTGCATCATAGTAATGTCTATTTTCATCCCTGTGCTGATATCTTACCCATTAATTTTATAATATAGTAAACAATCTTGAACTTCAGTGGGAAATGATCTTGAGAATGATGTGATAGATTTCAGAAAGTTGATAAAAGTGATATTGGAAAAGTGCTTGAATAAAATGTAAAGCCTTGTTGACAAATAGGGCCTGAGAGAATTAAAACAATTAAATGTGAATCAAAAACAAATGAGAAAAATAAAAACACAAATTCAATAGAATTGTGTTCAAATTGTGTACAAATTCAAGAATTTGTACAGCAAAGGAAAATTTATGGAGCCACTGGCTATTTTTACAAAATTGATCTATTATTATTTTTCGTTAGGTCTGGGTCTGAGAGAGAGAGAGACATGAAGCCTAAGGTATAGCAAAATGCTGTTTATTTTGAGCATCTGGGTGTAGAAGCATGGAGGCTGAAAAGGGCCTCCATGAGGGAAAAGGGGAGAGCCTTGGGTTTTATAGAGTGTTTTTTTCTGGGAGGAGTAAATAAATTCTTTTCAAACAGCCAGGAGGGATAAGGAAAGTAGGTTCCCCTTTTGCATTTCATTCCCTTATCTCCCTAGGGGTCTGACAAAGGTTACATGCTTAATACCCCCTAGGAAGTGGAGAAGGGTGGCTTTTATTGGAGGTTTAGATGGAAGTTTAGGGAGGGTGAATTCTTTAAGCCTAACATTATTATTATTCCTTGAAATCAAAAGTTAAGTAAAGATTGTTTTGAATTATCATACTTTCATTTTCTATAAATTAATACCAAGAAAAACTCTTGAAACTTGATTCATTTTTTTTTTTTTTTTGTCTTTAAAGTTAAGTCTAGAAGAGGCAGAGCAAGGTGGGTGAATGGGACCCCCTAGCAACTGTCCCCCTGCAGAAACACTGAATTAAACAACTATGTTGGAAGAAAGCACCTTTATAAGAACCCAAAATCAGCCAGGCAATCACAGTTTCTGGTTTTAGCATTATATCAAGTGAAGAGGCACTGAAAGACAGTCTTGCACTGCCTGAGGCACTCGCTCCACAGCAGTGCTGTGCCAGTGGTGGGTGAGGACAGAATCTCTGTGCTTGGGGGAGGGACAGTGAAGAGATTGTGGGACTTTGCATTGGAGCTCAGGACTGCCCAGTCACAGGGGAACACAACACAGGACAGAATCCTGCCTTAGGAATTCCCTCACAGAGGGAACATTCATTCATTTTTTATGTATTTTAGCTCACTGCAACTTCAAACCCTTGAGTGTAAGCAATCTTCCTACCTCAGCCTCCCATGTAGCTGGGACTGCAGGCACACGCCACTACACACAGCTAATTTTTTATTTTTTAATTTTTTGTAGAGATGGGGTCTTACTATGTTGCCCAGGCTGGCCTCAAACTCCTATCTGCAAGTGATCCTCCCTCCTAGGCCTTCCAAAGTGCTAAGATTACAAGTGAGAGGCACTGTACTTGGTCCAGAGGGAGCCTTTAGGCCAACCCTAGCCAGAGAGGAATCCTCTGCCCCAGCAGTAGAAAACTGGAGTTCCTGCTACCTCCACTGTTTGCTGACAAAAGCGGCCTGGGGCCTAGAATAAATTTATAAGGCAGTCAGGCCACAAAGACCACAGTCCCTGGGCAATTCCTGTGGTTGCACTGGGCTCACAGCCAGTGGATTGGGGTGCACATGACTCAGTGAGGAAACAGTGGTAGCAGCCAAGCAAGTGCCTAGGTCAGCCACCCCTCCCCAAACCCTATGCAGTGCAGCTCAGGAAGAGTCTTCTGCTTGGGGAAGCTTGGGGGAGCTTTCCTTTATTCCAGGCTTTATTATATCTTGGAATGACTATCTTTGGCATTTTTAAAAAATTATTTTCCTAGATACTGGTAGAGTCTTTGCATATTTCTTTTTTCCTTGTGTAGCTCTATTTTCCCTTGTTTTTCTTTACTTTTCTTTTCCTTCTTTCTCTCTTTTAAAAAAAATTCACAGCTTTGCTTTCTCAAAGAATACAAACCTAAGAGTGCAAAATAGATACAATTCACATTTAAAAAGCAGAATAAAACGAGGAAGGAGGCAGAGAAAGATGGTTGAATAAAACCCTCCAGTGATCATCCTTCTGTAGGAATACCAAATTAAACAACTATCCACTCAAGAAAGCACCTTCATAAGAACCAAAAATATCAGGTGAGTAATCACAATATCTGGCTTTAACATAATATCAAGGAAAGAGGTATTGAAGAGCGTAGGAAAGACAGTTTTGTATTTGTCTACAACACACACATATCTCCCAGCAGCATCACACAGAGAGAAAATCTGTGTGTGGTGGGGAAGGAAAGTGAATTCAGGTATGGACCTCTTATAGCAGAACACAACAAAGGGAAGAATTCTGCTGGTGCCCAATGAGAGAGCATTTAGAGCAGCCCTGGCCAAAGGGGAATTCTTAGCTCCTTCTGAGTCCCTATGTCTCCACCACTGGTTGACTAAAGTGGCCTGGGACCCAAAATAAATTTTAAAGGTAGTCAGGCCACAGGGACTGCAGTCCTTGGGCCAGCCCTGGTGCTGTACTGGGCTCAGAACCAATTGATTTGGGATATGCCTTATTCAAATGAGACAAATGCTCAGCTATGGTGAGCAAGGGAATGCCTGTGTCACCCCTACCCCAACTCCAGGTAGTAAAGTTCAGAAAGAGTCTTTTGCTCAGGGAAGGGAGAGGGAAGAGTGTGAAGGGCTTTTTTTTTTTTTTTTTTTTTGCAACTTGGGTACCAGCTCAGCCATGGTAAAATAAAGTACCAAGCAGATTACTGAAGCTTCTGATTCTTCTGATTCCAAGCCTTAATCCTGGACAATATTTCTAGACTCACCTTGGGCCAGAAGGCTACCCACTACCCTAAAGGAAAGAATCCAGTCTTGTTAGAATTCAGTATTTTATGACTAATGAGCCCTTGAGCATTATATAACCATCAGTGGTAGCCAGACAGCAATTGCCATGGTCCTTGGGTAAGACTGTGCTGGCTTCAGGTGTAACCTGGTCCCAGCAGTCCCAGCTGTGGTGGCTGAAAGAGAGTGTCCACATTACTCCTCCTACAACTCCAGGCAGTCCAGCATAGAGAGTGAGATGCCCCTTCCATTTGAGGGAAGAGAGTGAGAGACTTTACCTGGTAATCCAGGGAACTCTCCCATAGACCGCCAAGAATCCACAAGAGTCACAGTGTTAATGGCTTGGGGTGCCCCCTAGTGCTGATGTAACCACAGTGACCACACTTAGATCAAAGACTCAATTCCCTTTGAATGCCTGGGAAGGCTTCTCAAGGAGGATGAACCCAAACTGTGAAGAACAGAATAAAATATCCAACTATTCAATGCCCAGACACCAACAAATATCTACAAGCATCAAGAACATCTGGGAAAACATGAGTTCACCAAATGAACTAAATAAGGACCAATGACCAATCACAGAGTGAGGAAGATACATGACCTTGCAGACAGAGACTTCAAAATAGCTGCTCTGAAGAACCTCAGTAAACTTCAAGGCAACACAGGGAAGGAATTCAGAATCCTATCAGAGAAGTTTAATAAAGAGATTGAAATAATAATAATAATAATAAAACAAGCAGAAATTCTGAAGCTGAAAAATTCAATAGACAAACTGGAAAATGTGTCAGTCTCTCAACAGTAGAATTGATCAAGCAGTGAGTCTGAAGACAGGCTACATGAAATACACAGTCAGAAGAGGAAAAAGAAAAAAAAAAAAAGAATAAAGCACACCTAGGAGATCTAGAAAATAGCCTCAGAAGGGCAAATCTAAGAGTTATTAGCCTTGAAGAGGAGGTAGAGAGAGAGAGACATTGGGGTAGAAAGAAATAACAACAGAGAACTTTCCAAACCTAGAGAAAGATATCAATATTCCAGTACAAGCAGGTCATAGAACAAAACTACCTCAAAGCATTTAACAATCAAGCTCCCAAACGTCACGGGTAATGAAAAGTTTCTAAGGGCAGCAAGAAAAAAGAAAAGATAACATACAAAAGAGCTACAGTACATCAGGCAGCAGACTTCTCAGTGGAAACATTGCAGGCCAGGAGAGAGTGGCATGACATATTCAAATTGCTGGAGGAAAAAACCCCTAATCCTAGATTATGATATCCTGCAGAAATATCCTTCAAACATGAAGGAGAAATAAAAACTTTGCCAAATGGAAAAAATGCTGAAGTATTTTATCAACACCAGACCTGCCATACAAGAAATGCTAAAGGGAATTCTTCAATCTGAAAGAAAGAACATTAACAAACAATAAGAAATCATTAGACTGTGTAAAACTCACTGGTAACAGTGAGTACACAAATACAAAATACTCCATTTCCGTAATTGTGGTGTATAAACTGCTTACATCTTGAGTAGGAAGACTAAAAAGACAAGCATGTGAAAATTAATAACTAGAACAACTTTTTAAGAGTTAGAAAATATAAAAAGATGTAAATGGAAACAAAAAGTAAAAAAGTAGTGGGGGAATGGAATTAAGGTGCAGAGTTTCTTTTCGCTTTCTCTTTGCTTTTTTGTTTGTTTATAAGCAGAGTTAGGTTGTCATCTGTTTAAAATAATTGGTTATAAGATTTTTTTGCAAACATCAGAGTAACCTCAAATCAAAAACCTACAACAGATACACAAAAATGAAAAGCAATAAATTAAAATGCACTACCTGAGAGAATCACTTTTACACAAAGGAAGACCAGAAGAAAAGAAAGAAAGAGAAGACTGCAAGACAACCTGAAATCAAATAACAACATGGCTATAGTAAGTCCTTACCTATCAATAATAACATTGAATGTAAATGGACTAAACTGTCCAATCAAAAGACATATAGTGGTTGAATGGATTAAAAAATAAGACCCACCTATATCTTGTCTACAAGAAACCCACTTCACATATGAAGACACACAGACTAAAAAATAAAGGGACAGAAAAAGATGTTCCATGCAAATGGAAACCAAAAAATAGCATGAGTAGCTATACACCTATCAGATAAAATAGATTTCAAGACAAAAACTATAAAAAGAGATAAAGAATGTCATTATATAATATAAGGATAAAGGGGTCAATTCAGCAAGAGGATATAATAATTCTAAATGTATATGCATCCAACCCTAGAGCATATAGATATATAAAGCAAATATTATCAGAGCTAACAGGAGACCCCAATACAATAATACTCAAGAGACCTCAACACCTCACTTTCAGCACTAGACAGGTCATCTAGACGGAAAACCAACAAAGAAACATCAGACTAAATCTGCACTGTAGACCAAATGAATCTAAAAGATATTAATACTTACAGAAAGTTTCATCTAACAGCTACAGAATACACATTCTTCTCCTAAGCACATGGATCATTCTCAAAGATAGACCATATGTTAGACACAAAACAAATCTTAAAAATTCAAAGAAATTGAAATCACATCAAGTATTTTCTCTGAACATAATGGAATAAAACTAGAAATGAATAACAATAGAAACAGTAGAAACTATACAAACACATGGAAATTAAATAATATGCTCCTGAATGACCAGTTGGTCAATGAAGAGATTAAGAAGGAAATATAAAAATCTCTTGAAACATATGAAACTGTAAACACAATATACCAAAACCTATGAAATACAGAAAAAGCACTACAAAGAGTAAAATTTATAGCAATAAGTGCCTACATTAAAAAAGTAGAAACATTTCAAATAAACAACCTAATGATGCATCTGAAAGAACTAGAGAAATCAAGAATAAAACAAATCAAAATTTAGCAGGGGCAAGAAAATAATAAAGATTTGATCAGAAATAAATGAAATTAAAATAAAACAAAAGAAAAAAACAACAAAGCAATGAAATTAAAAGTTAGTGTTTTGAGAAGATAAACAAAATTGACGAACCTTTAGTCAGACTAAGAAAAAAAGAGAGAAGAATCAAATAAATAAAATCAGAGATGAAAAAGGTGATATTACAACTGACACTACAAAAAAATCAAAGAATCATTAGAGATTACTACAAGCAACTCTATGCCAATATTGGAAAACCTAGAAGAAACGGTTAAATTCCTAGACATATACGACCTATCAAGATTGAACCAGGAAGAAATCCAAACCTGAATATACCAATAAAAAGTAATGAGATAGAAGTAGTAATAAAAAGTCTCCCATAAAAGTAAGGTCTGGGACTTAATGGCTTCACTGCTGAATTCAACCAAATATTTAAAGAAGAACTTATACCAATCTTACTGAAACTATTCCAAAAAATCAAGGAGGAGGTATTACTCTCAAAATCATTGTATGAGGCCAGTATCACTGTGATACCAAAACCATTAAAAAGAATGAAATCCTGTCATTTGCAACAATATGGATGGAACTAGAAAACATTGTGTCAAGTGAAATAAACCAAGCCAAGGAAGACAAATTTTGCATGTTCACACTCAGATGTGGAAGTTAAATATTAAAACAAATGATCTCATGCAGCCAGAGAGTAGAATGATGGTTACCAGAGGATGGGAAGAATACTGGGGAAGGGGCGATAAAGTAGGGATTGTTAGTGGGTGCAAAAATACAGTTAGATAGAATGAATAATATTTGATAGCACAACGAGGTGACCATAGTCAACAATAAGTTATGGTATACTTTAAAATAACTAAAAGAATGGAATTGGAATGTTCCTAACACAAAGAAATGATAAATACTTCAGGTAATGGATACCTCAATTACCCTGATATAATTAATACATATTATATGACTATATCAAAACATCACATGTACCCTATAAACATATATAACTATTATATACCCATAATCATTAACAATATAAAATTTAAAAATGAAAAGAAGTAAATAAAATTTAGTATACATTTATGGATGTAACTAAAATTTGGTTAAATATGAGATAAAATATTTATTTTCATATATTTCAGTTTCTTTTTTCTAAATAAAGCCCTAAATAAATCTGTTTATCATACTTGCTATAAAATATTGGTCAAGATTTTAAAAGGGTTTATTTCATAAGATGTTTTTTCTCTTATGACCAGAAATCTTCACAGGAATCCTGTAAAATTTTATTTTGCTCGATGACCATCTCTACCACATCAGAGAGCAGCTTGGGCAGCTTAGATTTACCAATTTAAGAGGGAGACCAGAGCAGCACCACAGTGTCATCCTAACTTCTTTTCTTTCCTGAATATGTCTTTGAAATTCCAGATAGAGAGAATAAACAAAGACAGAGTCTAGCCTTTAAGCACTGTTCTTAAGTCCAATTTTATTCCATAAAAGTAGATTTGGGAAGCATTTGTAATGATGTGAGAGCTAGGTACCACCCTGAAAATAAAGATTCATTGAGTTGGGAGAAAAAGAACATCAGAGGGAAAAAGTTGATGTTCCCTGAGGTGGGGCTCTGTGACTTAAGTCCGAGGGGGTGTCCTGGGAATGGAGACGGGCTAACAGTCAATCACCCAGAGGAGACGGGGTGACACAGAATTGTCCAGGGTGGTTTGGTGTCCTATGTGCAAAAGGGACCTTCAAGAGGGACCCATGAAAGCTTTCAAAGTCCTGCTTTGTATTGGTATTGTGCATCATCAGAAGTGCAATAATGATACCCTTTAACATTCCCTGGTCCCTGAGAGAAGGAAATCAAGAGAATTTACTCAGAAATTAGCAGAGAAAGAGCAGGAGAGGCTGAGCCAGCAGACCTAATGCTTTCTGGACTGGATAAGTAGATATTTTAGCTGAAAAATCATTTTAGCCTAGGGAGTAGACATGGATGTAGGTATGTAAAGTGATGGTGGCCTGAAGAGATTACCCAAGGGTCAAATAGGTTCAAACATATCAGAGGACCACAGCTTGAACAGAGCTCATCTGTAACATGACACCTGTACTCAGCACCATGATGTCAGGCAAGGACCTGCACACATTTACATGCAACCAAGAAAGGATAGAGGTGGTATTGGACAAATTCTGTTTTTTTTTTTTTTTTGGTCATTCATAACTCTATTTTTAATTGAGTATCTGTTTTACAAATTCTGAATTATAGGTTTAATTTGAAACAAACAAGGAAATGTTGAAATATCTGCATATAATTGTAAAGAGGTAGGTTAGGTTTTCTGGAGGTTATAAGTGGAAACTAGATGGTTATATTTTTACATTCATGAGTTAGAAAATTGGAAATATCATATATGCATAACTACTGTTTTTTCTATACAGACTCAACATGTTGATTTTCCGTGTGAAGTCAGCCTTAGGTGTCTGGCTAGCCTGGAGGACAACTGCAACCTGATAATTGCCTTCTGGGAATTTAGACATGATCTCAGAACATCAAGGGAGGATGTGGAAGGGGAATTTTCTTCTTTTATTTTATATATACTCTCCTTGACTCAGAAGTCAGTAATTAAAATTGTACCAATGTTCTATCATTTAAGAAGTTAGAAAAAGTGGTGTTTTGGTCACTGATACAGCCCAGCACCTAAAATCATGCTTCTCCATGGCAAATATCAATAAGTATATGTTGAATGAAAAATTGGAAAGTAATTTTTTATGCTATCATATTAAGGTCATTGTCTACTCACAATCCCCTACTTCATAGTTTGCAATGGTGAAAAGAAAAAATAATTTTTTCAGATAAGCCCTGTCCACAATTCAGCAATCATATTTTCCTTCATGTCTATATATGACATACACAGGGTAGTGTCCCCATTGTTGAACTCCTTTCTTACTCCTCAGGAAGGGTCACAGAGAAGTTTGGCCTATCCAACAATGAAGGCTCTTCAAATTCTATATGAGGTTTGAATGGTTTATCTGGAACTTTTTGTTATTGGTAGCTTTATGGATGTAGTTATGGTAGCAGATTAAACTGTCTTAATATAACTTCTCTTGAAGATTGGCATTCTGTGTTTGATAATTTAATTTGATAACAGCTTCAGTTTGCAAATATAATATTCACTTTTATTTGACGCATTCACTTCTGCACTGTCTCTATCCTAACTACAATAATGTTCCCACAAAGCTATTGAAATTGCTCTCTCAAAATTCACTTACCACAATTTTGTTGCTCATGGTTGTAAGTGATTTTATTTGTTGACTGTTCACATGGCCTTAAACTTTTTGAGCTTAACTGGAATGCTCACACTCTAAACAATTCAAGTGGGCTAATTATCAATGATAAATGGAATGGTTGCCTATAGTTGTAATTGCCAGTTTTGTTGTTATCTATTCGATGCTGATCATTCCTGATGCTGATGCAGATCTTGTGCTTAGGATCATAATAACTTGTTACATGAATGAGTTCAAAATTTGGATTTGATTTTTGTTATTTTGAATTAAGATTTAGCATAGTTTATTCCTTTCTGTATATTTTACCCTTAGCTATTGCTGCTTAGTTTGAATGGGTTATGATATATTAATATTTTACATACAGTTTGTGCATATCCTCTGTAATTTTATATGGAAGTTTTTGCTGCATTCACATCAAGATATGGTAGGTGTCATTTGATTCAGTTTTTCTTGAGTTTTTTTAATCAGAATTTTTCTCAAGACACTTATTACCATTTTATTTCTCAGGCTATAAATGAAAGGATTTAGTAAGGGGACTACTATTGTAAACAAAATAGCAGCTGGTATATCTTTATCCCCTTCGTCAAGCAAATTTGGTCTAATGTACATGAAAAAAAGAGATCCATAGAATAATGAAACAGACAGAAAATGGGATGCACAAGTAGAAAAGGCTTTGGTCCTTCCCTCTTTGGATTTCATTTTGAAAATAGTAAAAAGAATATAGAGATAAGATATTAAGACACTACCTATGGTGAAGACTTGAATTGAGCCTGAAAAGATGAACAGTACCAGTTCATTGACATAAGGGTCAACACAGGAGAGTCTATACAAAGGAAGAATATCACAATAAAAATGGTTGATGTGATTCAATCCACAGAAAATTAACCTAAACAGAAGCCCTACATGAATCATGGAATGCAGGTTTCCAGCTATGAAGGCTCCTGTGGTCATCTGAATGCAGAGTTTCTTGGACATCTTGGTGTGGTACTGCAGTGGGCTGCATATGGCCACATAGCGGTCATAGGCCATTGCTGCTAGAAGAAAGCAGTCTGCAGTTTCAACGGTGCAAAGGACATAAAACTGTGCCATACATTCATAGAGGGAAACAATTCCATCCTCAGAAAAGAAGTTCTCTAACATTTTAGGAATAATAGTACAGGCACAGCAAGAGTCCACAAGAGCCAGGTTGCCCAGAAAAATGTACATTGGTGTGTGTAGAAGACGTTGTGTAAAAATTAAGGCCACCAAACCAAGATTCCCCACCATGGTGATCAGATAGATGGAAAAGAACACAACAAACAGAAGAATCTTCATCTCTGCGTGATCTGTAAATCCTGCCAGGATAAACTCATTTCTTATGGTACAATTTTCTTCTGCCATACCTGGTATCTCTGAAAAAAAATTGTGGAGAGAATAAGGTGCTAATTTATAATATGCCTAAAACAAGTACTGAGCTCTCTTTGGCTGAAAATGGGGAATGGGGGATCTTACCAATGCTTCCACATGTTACTTGGACTTTGGTGTATGACCAGTCCTGGGGGAGAATCAATCTCCTGAAACTATTACTTTTTTGGCTACTGATTGAATATCTTTCCAGCCTATCTTGAGGAACATCAGATTGGGTGCTCAAAGATGGCTTTTGCAGTCTTGAGAGAAATACTGAGAGTACAAAACTTCTCTATATGGGTTAGGTGAAACTGATTCACAATTTAATTGTCAGCAATTGGTGTCAGTGTTCCTAAACAATTTCAATGTCTGTATGTATAGTGATTAGCAATGTTGTTTAAAGGCAATTTTAATACACTAATGCTCATGGCAGCATTATTCACAATAGCCAAAAGGTAGTAACAACCCAAATGTTCAAGGGTAGATGAATGGATAAATAAGTTGTGGTATACACATACTATGGAACATTATCCAACCTTAAAGATGAATGAAATTCTGATATGTTAGAATATGGATAAACCTTGATGATATAATGTTAACTGAAATAAGACAGACAAAAGAGGACGAATATTCTGTGATTCCACTTTCAGAGGATACCTAGAATAGTCAGAATTATATAGGCAGAATATAGAATGGTGGTTGTCAAAGGGAGGTAGGAATGTGGAGCTATTGTTTAAAGGGTACAGAGTTTCAGTTTGGGAAGATGGAAATAAGTTCTAGAGTGAATGGTGGTGATGGTTGTATAGCAATGCAATGTGCTTAATTCTATTGAACCATATTCTTATATATGGCTAAAATAGTAAATTTTATATTATGTATTTTCTGTCATAATAGAAAAATTTAAAGACTATTTTCAGTTGCACGTTCTTAGTAATTTATCAGCTCTAATACTATTAGAGTATACACTTAAAAATAAAATGTTTTAGAAACAAAGGAGCTATTTTAAAGATATTTTATCCTTTTAGGGTAGGGAGGAAAAGTGATGTGAATGGAATCAGGGAGGAGAGAGAATGAGGGAAAAAAAGAAAAAGGCTATACTAAAAATCTTCCAGGTTATTTATAATGCCATTTAGCATACAATTTGAAATTATTCAAGCATGCATGTGCCTAAAGAAATTTAAATGGTGTCAAAGGAAATTTGAGAAATCTTAAAGGTTAAAAATTGACAAATTCATTTATATATGTCAAAAATCATGAATACAAATCAAATGTCAAACAAAAACTGGGAGATCATATGCGATAAATAGGATATTGTTTCTCTGGTTGTATTCTGTGAAGAGCTTATATAAATCAGTAGGCATAGTCACTAGAAAACAGGTAAAATGTCAGGAACAGAAAAATATCAAGGAAATACAATTTTTTTCTTACAAATTAAAAATGTTTAACTTGATTACTAATTAGAAAAAACATCATTTGAAAGGGCTATGAGGCTGTATTTATTTTGGCTATCAAAATGGCAAAATTATATTTAAAAAGAAATGATAATATACAGTGTCCTAGAATACAGTGAAATGGGAACCTAATTGTGTTGCTGGTTGAAGGATAAATTGGTGCAATCATAGGAAAATAATTTGTAATAGATTAAAAAACTATTAAATGTTCACACCCTTTTTCCATTAACAGCGAATCTATCAGAAATAATTAGAATCTTATACAAAGATTTATGTAAAATGATGTCCATTTTCATCTCATTTATAATAGTGAAAAATTCAAAACACTTAAATGGTGGTGACCATTCAGTTAGTATGATAAAGTAAATATAAATTATTCATATGACGGTGTATTATGCAATCATTGAAAATTGTGTTTATTTAGAATATTCATTGTAATGACAAAATAGAAAAATATTACGTAAAAAACAAAATGAAAGTTTTATATATAGGCTAATCTCAATTTCCAAATAAATATTTACATATGAAAGTTAAAAAAAGAGGAGCGTGGAAATACATCAAAATGTTACTACTAGTTTTCTTTGTGCAATAAAAATTATAGATGAATATTTTATAATTTTCTCTATTTCAAATTCTCTACACTGACTATTACACAAAACACATTTTTTTTATTCAGTATATAAAATGACATACTTTTAGGTCTGCTATGTTTTATAATTTGATAAATCTACAATAATCATTGGGGAGCCAAGTGATGCTTTTTGCACTTTACAATTCTATAGCGAATAATGTCGCAGTGGATATATTGAGTAACTGCTTGCTCCATTCTCATAATAATGGCTTCACTGTTATAAATAATAATAATTTGCTGACAATTTTGCATGCATCTCAAACTATTCTGAAATATACTCATATCATGTGGTAATGCATTTTTTAGGTCACCTTCCTCTGTGGAAGTAGTAATTCTTTGGTGTCAACTTTTACTCTTTTACATTGTATTCCTAGATGCTAGGGTCCTCACATTCATTAAAGTTTTGGATATCTTTAAAACTTCCTTTATCTACTCCTTAGATATGTCCCGATGTGCAGAGTTATTATCTATTAGGGAACATTTTATTTCAATCTATCTTCATTTATTTTTGTTGCTTTGGGAATCATTTATTCATTTATTTGATATGTATTAGATGCCTGTTGTACTCACTTTCTTTACAAGGTCAGCTGACCCTCCTAGACATTTCCATATCGACAGTTTTCTGGATATTCATTGACTATTCTTATACCCAAAGTTCAGGAACGGAGGAAAAGCATTTTGGAGAGACATAGGAAGATCTCTTCTTTTTTCGTTTCCTAGAAATATTGCTGAGTTTCACATCTCAGATTACTTTAAAAACAATATATTAAAAAGAACAATTGAAATCTATATAATTTGAATAATTTTTTCATGAACCGCCTTGCCCTTGCCAGCTTGAAGTCGCATAACATATGATTTCCTTCAGGCTTCTCAGTTGATTATAATTCGTTAGACGGAAATAACTTTTACATTGACATTTTATTTCTCTAAGACTCAAAGAGAAATTAAAAACTCCCTAAAATCACAATGGGGGTTTAAAAGACTGGTTTGAAATTATAGTCCTTGCTTATATAATTTATTTAATACATAGGCATACCCAAACAAAAATTTTTAACACTATTTAATTGTTGAGATTAATAATTCATTTCATCAAGTTGTTAGATACTATGGCCAACCACATTTTTCAAAGAGCTTTCAAAATCTTCACTAATGTATTCTGGTATTACTACAAAAGTGTGGTCTTATTTATTTTTGTGTAAATTTAGGCTCCTCTCAAATTCAGAAGTGATACAAGTGAATGATAGTCATTTGTCTAGTGTTCACACAGATATACTTTAGATTTTAAAAAGGACTTTAAAAATCTTCAAAAACTGAAAAATTGGTATAGTAAGGAAACAACTCTAAATAACTTAGAGAAAGAAATGTTTCAGGAGATCCATATTTATAGCAAAAATAACTGTTAAATTCTTTCTCACCTGGGTTTTCCTGATATGTGTTTTAGAGAGGACAGTTGGTTGCCAGGTGTTAGTTTTTTGAGTAGATCCAGCAAGGAAACTGTATCCTCTTGGCCATTTAGGAGAATATTCTACAAAGAGGTCAATGATAATATTTATGTCACTGGTAGAGCGTGGTTCAAACACTGGAAATAACTCCAAGGGGATTTAGTTGGCATTGACTTTACAGCGCAGCCTCAGAGACTTAATCCTTTGAACATTATAGACATACCAAATTGGAATAATTGTGTCCCTTGAGATTTAAAGAGTAAGGCAAATGCCCATTTCTAAACAAATTTTAAGGGCTATGGCTTGATTTTCATTCACTGAAGTTCATACCACTTATCCTTATCGCTAATCTGAATACAATCTCCTAAGTGGGGAGAAAAAGTTCCCACTTTACTAATAGTAGTTCCCACTTTGCTGTAGTCAGCGAAGGCTTCATGGAGGAAGCGGGAACTGAGCTAGGGTTGGCTGCCTCACATGCTGCTTATTGTGAACAGAAGTCGAAAAATAGTGCCTTTTCCACCCTTTTTAATGACAATTTACAATTTGTAGACTCTTCTTTTGAAGCTGTATTCATAGTGTCTTTAACCCTATACCGTAGTTACGAAAATAAACCTTTAAATTTGTCTTGCAGATCCAGAAGCAGCTTCCTAAAAGCCTTCTTTTTTTCATAATGCTCCTCTTTTTAGGACTCCTCCATCGTTTAAAGTGTTATAACCACTATTGATTGATTGGTTGCCTATCAACCTTAAGTCTAAATTTGCTTGGTTAATGACTTATCTTGGCTTTCCTAACTCTCCATCATTTAAGTTCTCTTCATTTCCTTGTATTTTGCTCTTTTCATGTACCATCCCTAAGCCAAGCACTTCTCTTCATGGTTCTCTGAATATGACACTTTCATTCTTCATTTTGGGCCTTTGCCTTTTCTGTATTAGCCTCACCATGTTTCTCCATTTGCCTTTATCTTACTTCTCCTCTTATGGCCTGACCAGGGTCTATCCAGCTTCTCTAGGCCAGACCTGTCTGTTTCCTTTCTAACCTTCCAAGCTTTTGTTATCCATATAACAACTCTCGAGTCTCAATATTTGCCCTGAATGGTACTCTGGTGTTTCATGGCGGTAAGTTTTATTCTCCTGCAGCTTGATTACAACCTCATTGATATCAGGGTTACACATATCTCTGAGGTATTCCCTTAAGACACAGCAAAGAACTCCCCAAAAGAACCCCCAGAACTTAAATTCTAGAGCAGTGTGATTATTTCAAGTGAGAACCACATATCTGTGTTGATGCAGGACCCTATGCTGATATAGCACCATGGAGACACACTTTCTGCTATAATGAGAATATTTGGAACCATGGAAGAATGATCAATGTTGTTCCAGCTCCCTCTTCTTATCCGCCCCATGAAACAATGTGTCAGTGGAAAGAGTCATAGGAGTCAGTGAAAAGGATCATGTAGCTCATTTCTTGTTATTCTAATTTTATTTTTATTTAACTTAATTTTAATTTTATTTAATTCTAACTTTATTTTTAGAGCAATGAGACACCTTGGGAAGGTATATTAGTTTCTTATATTGCTGCTATAACATATTATCACAAATGCAGTGGTTTAAAGCAACACAAATTTATTAACTCACAGTTCTGGGGATTAGAAGTCTGAAATAACTGAGTTAAGATCAAGGTTTGACAGGGCTACATTTCTTTTACAGGATGTTAGGGGACAATCCATTTCCTTGACTTTTCTAGCTTCTAGAGTCTGCCCTCATTCCTAGGATAATGGCCTCCTTTCATTTTCAAAGACTGAAATTGTTGATTAAATCTTTCTCACATTGTATCACTCTGATTCTGATTTTTCTGTTTCTATCTTCAACATTTGAAGTATTACTTTGGGCCCACCTAGATAACTTCCTTATTTTAAGGTCAGCTGATTAGCTACTAACTTCCATCTGCAACCTTAATTCCCCCATGCTATGTAACCTAATATATTTATAGCTTCCAGGGATTAGAATGAGGTTATTTTTTTGGGTGGCCATTATTCTGCCCCCAGATGATAGGTTTCTGAAGCACAGAAATAACACTGACTATCTTATTTACCTTTTAAAAAGGGACAGTCTACCAATGTTTTAGAAAATAAATCAATAAGTGTAAGAGTGGAGACCAGGTCCTAAGATAGGGTAGTAGTTCAGAACTAGGGTGATGGTAGTGGATATGGAAAAAGTGTAGATAGGTTTGGGTTACATTTTGGAGATGAGTCAACAGGATTTTATGATGATTTGAATTTGGAAGAGAGGTGTGGATGGGCAAAAAGAATCTGGCAATGAAAATGTCTAGATGTTTTGGTTTGTTTTTCTCTTAAGTATCTGAGGGGAAGGTGGTACACTTTACTGAGTTGAAGGAGACTGGAGGAGGAATGATCTTTGGAGGGAAGTGAGGAGGTAAAAATATGTTTTATTTTCTTCATGTTATGTTTGAGATATGTATCAGTTATCTGAATGGGCATGACAAATAGGCAATTGAATATAAAAGGCAAGACTGGAGATTAGAAGTCATCACATATATATTTCAAGAAAAGAGAAGGGTGACTGGGAGAGAGGCCTCTGGGACTCTAGTGTTTAGGCTAGACCAGATTGTCCATCATTCAGGATGTCCAATGGGAGGAGAATTCAGTGATATAGAAGTTGTAGGAAGTACTCTGAAAAGGAGAAGGCCAGAATGCCAAATCATGGAGTTTAGATTTTTTTTTTAGCAGGCCCCAGATGCATTTTTCAAGGTATGGACTCCTTCAAACGTGAGTTTCCATAAAACAACTTTGTGTGCAACTCTTTGCTTTATTATCTATGCTACATTTTGTGTGTTCATATGGCATAGATGATAAATCAATCAACAAATGTTTAGTGCCTCATATGTATCACATAAGATTAAAGCCATAGAATAAAGGTGACTTTAAACTGAGATTGTTATAAAACAACAAAAGGAGACCACCAATTGAATGTGATGAATGTTGGTTTTCTTTTGATTCATTGATCGTTTGATTCATTGATCAAGTTGATCAATATTCATTTGATTCATTGATCAAATGATCATTTGATTCATTGATCAAGATTTGATAGTGCTTATTGCAATGCCAAGCATAGTGCTAATGAGCAATAGCAATCAATTGAAGGCAGTATGAGGCCCAATCCCTGTCTGCCCTGACTTCTCAATGTACTAGAGAAGTGGTGATGTAAACAAATAGAATGCACAGTGATAAGATCTATGGTGTATTCCTATTCACAACTACTGGAGAACATATGGGGTGGGTCTTAATTTGCCTGGGCGTGTTACAAAAGCTTTCTGTAAGAAAATTTTCTTTTCCATGATAAAACAACACTTTACTTTGGTAGCAGAGAACAAATCTCCATGTGAAAGGAGTGAAGGGCTTTAAAGCCCCCAAACCTTTTCCTCCATGCTTATTTTCCCCCTGGGCAAGCAGTCACCACCGCTGCCCAACCACAGTGACCAGTAGAAGGCCCTGCTCTGCCATTCACATTCACTCCTGCCCACGTGATTCCCTGCAGTGTGAGAACAGTGGGAAGCATCATTTGTACCTGCCTTCACCAGACTAGAACGCGGCCTCTGGGAAAAAAAATTGTAGCGCACTAGTAGAAGAGCAGTTCTCAAGCCCTTCCTCCCACTGAGAAAGCAAGCTGGCAGAGGACATGACTGTTTGACACACTCCTGTGAGTACCCTAGGTTATGAGCAATTGCCCACTGGCTGGCTCTGATTCCTCTTCATTTTCTCTGATTCAAGATAGAGTATTGTTATGCAGAGAAGTGAGGAGAGTATTATTGAGATAATCTGGAATCCATCCTAGTTACTTAAAAAAAAGTAAGTCATATTTCAACTATGGCACTTTGTTATTAGTAGTGCTTTAACTGTGATGCATCTCATAAGTGATTGTGACAGATCAAGGTGTTGAAATAGTAGGAAGGCTGCTGATCTTGATAATCTGGTTTATAGAATGAGTTGCTTGTGGGGTTGAGGGTGAAACTTCCCTTTTCCCTTGCAAGTTCACTAAAAGATCAACTCACAAAGCAGATAAACAATTAAGGCAGATTAGTAAAAGGAAGGGATTTATTTACCATGCAAACAGGGAGAATCAGAGAGCGATTACCCAATATCCCAAAGGGAGCCAGATATTTTTATACTCTCCTTTTAGAGGGGAGAGGGAGATGATGGCTATAGATAATTCTGTTTAGGGGCAATAATGGTTGCTAGGGAGGATGAATGAATGGAGGAAACAAATTGACTTGAAATTATTCTCTTTGCAAATTAAATTAACCTTGAGAGACAGGTATTATATTTTAAATGATTTGGGCCAGGTCTGATTGAATTGTTGATCTTCTTTCCTCCAATATAGTGGTATAACAGGGACGTCGATTGGTCTTTTAATGAATCCATCCATCATTGGGTTATGCAGATAGAGGGAAAGCACCTTTCAAGGGCATGTTGATCTCTAAGGGCCTTTTTTTTTTTTTTTTTTTTTTTTTTTTTGAGAGAGAGTCTCACTCTGTTGCCCAGGCTATAGTGCTGTGGTGTCAGCCTAGCTCACAGCAACCTCAAACTCCTGGGCTCAAGCGATCCTCTTGCCTCAGCCTCCCAAGTAGCTGGGACTACAGGCATGCACCACCATGAGCCACCAATTTTTTCTATATATATATATTTTTTTTTTAGTTGTCCAGTTAATTTCTTTCTATTTTTAGTATAGACGGGGTCTCGCTCTTGCTCAGGCTGATCTTGAACTCCTGACTTTGAGTGATCCACCCGCCTCAGCCTTCCAGAGTGCTAGGATTACAGGAGTGAGCCACCACCCCCGGCCTCTAAGGGCCTTTAAATTAAAAATACTCTTATACCAAGGAGTCAAATTTTGAGGTAAATTTCCTGAGCTCCTTCACGTTCATCTTGTGCTTATACTTACCTATAGCGAGGCCTCCTTACCAACCTCCAAGTCTACCTCTGAGAGGCCGATGCTGCCCTTTTCTAGTCATCAGAAATTCAAGTATAGCTCACCTCCAGAGATCCATTTCTGATAATGTGAGGGACAGAGAAGAAGGCAGGAGCTCTACTCCTATATATACCTGTGCGTGTGTGTGTGTATTTTTTTTTTTTTTTTTTGAGGGCTTAGCTCTTTCCCCATGTAAGGAACTGGGATGCCCAATCATACTCACAAGGTTATAGCCATATCCTCAACAGTGCAATCATATCAAAATATCCTACAATTAAGCCCAGCATCTATATGAAATACACACACACACACACACACACACGCACATATTATAGATTACCTGGATGACAGATGACATTTGACCTTGGTCTTGAAAAATATGTAGACATTTTCTCAGCAAGGAAGGGGTGGAAAAGGAATGCCAAGCAAAATATCAGAGGCATGAAAGTTCATGGAGTTATGAAGGAATGGAAAGTAGTCTTCAGTCTTGCTGGGGTATAGGGTGAATTAGAGAATGTGGCACTCATAATTATGCGATGAGTAAATTACTCAGTGGTGATCAAGTTTTGATGTCCTCTGCCTGAAGTAAATATTAAATGACTGAGCTATTCGTAACCAAATAATTGCTCGAGAGAAGTTCTGAAATCATTCTGTACATACCAGACAAGATGTCAGAATTTATTGTAAGCAGAGTAAAAGTCAAGGGACCTCCTAAGGCAAGGGTAGGAATTAAGAGACAGAAAGTGGTAGACTAACCTGTATTCAAAAAGTAAATTCATAACTAGAGACATGAAGCTGGCTTTCTTTCACTTTTTCCCTTCCTTCCTCCCTTTTTTTCTTTTTTCGTATAGACATACATTTATTTTGTATCCCTTTTTTCAAATATACTCTGTGTCTACTTTATGTCAGAGACAATGCCAGGCATCATTGTTAAGCAATAAACAAAAGCAGATAAGGTGTTGGCCCCCACCCTGCCATGGAATTGGGGGAAGGTATGAGAGAGAGACATTAATGAAATAATCACCCAAATGACTATGAAATTACAACTTCTCTATTATGAAATTCACTGGAGATGTAAAACTTGTAATAGAGGGGTGTAGCCAAGTCTGAAAAGGCAATATAATGTGGTTAACTCCATGGGCTCTGGAACCAGTATGCCATATTTTGAATCGTGACTATACCACTTTCTAGCTGATCTTGGGAAAATTACTTAACCTTTCTGCACTTTATTTTCCTCAGCAGAATAATGTATATTATAATGGATTATACTGCAAAAATGGAGACTCAAATAGGTTTTTTTCAAGATTTAATGAATTATGTACAAAATACTAGGAAAGAGCCTAGTACATAGTAAGTGCTCAATAAATGCTAAATACTCTTGCCACCACCACCCTTTTACTTGTGATGAGTCGCAGTCGGGGGAAGTAATAGAAAGAATTCCTTGAAGAAATAATGACTGAGCTGAAATCTAGAGGCTTCCGAGAAGTTATCAGGGAAGGATGGAGTGGGTAAGTTGTACAGAGAATATATAATAAAGGCTGTTTTTCCAGAGGGAGCATGGCAAGTTCAAGGTAGTGAAAGAAGGTCAGTGAGGCAGAGGGTTGGGAAAAAATGGTATAAGAGAGGGTGGAGAGGTGGACAGGGGACAGATACTGTGGGGTATTGTAAACAATGTTCGTAATTTGGGTTTTATTCTAAGAGCAATGAGAAATACATGGAAAGTTTTTATAAAGAAGGTTGTCATCAGATTTTCATTTCACTTATTATAACAATTCTGCCTGAAGCAAAAAGAACATATTGGAAGCTGGCAAAATTGGTTGTTGGCAGACTATTGAAATGATCTAGGAAAGAGATTATAGTAGCATGAGCTAGTAGGTGGAGATAAGAGTGTAATGGACAAATTGGAGAAATATTTATTTGGTCGTTAGTCATGAAATGTCTAACTTCAAATAAAAAATGTAGTTTATTATATCTCAAACAAGAAGCAGTAAAATTAATCAAAGTACGTGCCTAAATCGTACATACAGTTTTGCCATCTTAATGGTAGCTTGTTTATGCCAGCAGCAAAGAAACCTGGAGAATGAGTGGCGATGAAATCAAGAAAGGTGTTTTTCAGAATATTTTTCCTTGCAAGAAGTGGACCAAAGCCTGGAAGAAGTGGTAGTCAGTTGGTGCAAGGTCTGGTGAATATGGTGGATGACAGAGAATTTCCAAGTCCTGTAGTTTGAGAAGCATTGTTTGTGTGACATGTGGTCAAATCTTGTCTTGCAAGAGGATTGGCCTGTCTCTATTGACCAATCTTGGCTGCTTCATCACAAGCATCCTCATCACTTCATCCAGTTGGTTGCAGGAGACATCTGCTGTACTGGATTGACCAGGTTTCATGAAGCTGTAGTGAATAATAGCAGTGCTGGACCACCAAACAGAAACCATTAGTTTTTTTTTTGATGAATATTCAGTTTGGGACTGTATTTTGGCACTTGATCTTTATCCAATCATTGTGCCAAATGTTTGCAATTGTCAAAAAGAGTCCATTTTTCATCACGTGTAACAATGCAGTGTAGATATGGTTCACCTTTATGTTGTGACAACAAAGAAAGGCAAGCTTCAAGATAATTTCTCTTCTGATGCTCATTTAATTCATGTGGTACCCATCTATCCAGCTTCTTGACCTTGCTGATTTGTTTCAAATGGTCCAATATTGTTGGGATAGTAACATCAAAACTTGCTGCTAATTCATGTGTAGGTTGTAATGGATTCGCTTCCACTACAGCTTTCAGCTCATCATTATCCACCTTGGTCTCGGGTCACCCATGTGGCTCCTTTTCATGATTAAAATCACCAGAATGCAACTTCTCAAACCATGGAAGCACTGTGTATTTATTAGCCACATCCTTTCCAAACACTTTGTTGATATATCAAGCTGTCTGTGCTGCTTTGGTTGTGTGATAGAACTCATATTAGAAAATAACATGAATTTTTGATTTATCCATGGTTTCACAAAAATTTCTTTATAAAATTTGAAAGATAATTGCAAGCCAAAATGTGCATTTGAGAGACTGAGGATGTACCTTCACAATGAAAAGAAAACAAACAGTGTCAAAGTGAAATGTCCCAGATATCAACTGTCAAACTCAGCACTGAAGAAAACTGGACATTTCATTTTTAGTAACCTACTAAGAAGAATGAGCAGGACCGTGTGCTGGATTGGATGTAGAGTTCAAAGAGGAAGGATCTAAACTTATGGCTTGTGCAACAGGATGGTGGTGACGACACTCATTGAGACTAGAAACATGGGAACAAGATTAAGTTTGAGAAAAGAGGAGAGCAGGAGATAAAGTTGATTTCACAGATGCTGAGTATGAGATGCCTTGGAGACTTCTAAAAGGAGATGTCTAATTGGCAATTGAACATATGGGTTGTGGGCTCAGAGATGATGTCTGAATATACGTTCATGTGAAGATGTATGTTTATGCATCAACTAACTAGAGGCAGCATCTGAAATGCAGGAATAGTGTACAGATAAGAAAGTCTAGAGTAATGCTGTCCAATAGAAATATAAGGTAAA
The DNA here is from genome assembly GCA_008750895.1 of Mirza zaza. NCBI lineage: Eukaryota > Metazoa > Chordata > Mammalia > Primates > Cheirogaleidae > Mirza > Mirza zaza. The sequence continues at coordinate 27,116 of VSMD01121699.1, forward strand.
CCACATATATGATTAAAAATATTCAAGTTACCTCATTTAAAGACAATAAAAAGAAATATGTAGAATTAATTTTAATAATATATATATATTTTTTCCTAGTACAGTGAACTTTATTGATGGTACATGACAAGGTGGGGCTCTCTAGGCCCCTCCCATTCTTCAGGGGCTCTGGCATGGAAACTGCGTCGTGAGGAGGGGAGATTCTCAGTGAGGTGGGGATTGAGTGGGCAGGGACACCCCAGCAGCTGAGACCTCTTTCTTCCTCGGTGCTCTGGCTGGGGCTGATGGTCCGGGACTCTTACTCCTTGGTGTCCATGTGGGCCATGAGATCCACCACCCTGTTGCTGTAGCCAAATTCATTGTCATACCAGGCAACGAGCTTTACAAAGTGGTCGTTGAGGACGATGCCAGCCCAGCATCAAAGGTGGAAGAGTGGGTGTCACTGTTGAAGTCGGAGGAGACAACCTGCTGCTCGGTGTAGCCCAGGATGCCCTTGAGGGGGCCATCCGCCGCCTGCTTCACCACCTTCTTGATGTCATCATACTTGGCCGGCTTCTCCAGATGGCAGGTCAGGTCCACCACAGACATGTTGGCAGTGGGCATGCGGAAGGCCATGCCAGTGAGCTTCCCGTTCAGCTCGGGGATGACCTTGCCCACAGCCTTGGCCGTGCCAGTCGACGCAGGGATGATGTTCTGGAGAGCCCCACGGCCATCATGCCACATCTTTCCAGAGGGGGCATCCACGGTCTTCTGGGTGGCGGTGACGGCATGGACTGTGGTCATAAGTCCCTCCACGATGCCAAAGTTGTCATGGATGACCTTGGCCAGGGGGGCTAAGCAGTTGGTGGTGCAGGAGGCATTGCTGATGATGGTGAGGTTGTTTTGGTACTTGTCGTGGTTCACACCCATCACAAACTTGGGGGCATCAGCAGAGGGGGCAGAGATGATGACCCTTTTGGCACACCCATCTAGGTGAGCCTCAGCCTTCTCCAGGGTAGTGAAGACACCAGTGGACTCCACAACGTAATCAGTGCCCGCTTCACCCCATTTGATTTTGGTCAGATCTCGCTCCTAGAAGATGGTTATGGGCTGGCCATTGATGACAAGCTTCCCGTTCTCCGCCTTGACCGTGCCATGGAACTTGCCGTGGGTGGAGTCATACTGGAACATGTAGACCATGTAGTTGAGGTCAATGAAGGGGTCGTTGATGGCGACAATATCCACTTTGCCAGAGTTAAAAGCAGCCCTGGTGACCAGGCGCCCAATACTGCCAAAGCCGTTTATTCCGGCCTTCATTTTCACCATGGTGTCTCGGAGACAGTGCTGGCGCTGCGTGAGAAGATGTGACTGTCTGTAGAACGGGAGGACCAGAGAGCCTTAATAATGTATTTTAACTTAATATATCCCAAATATTATCATCTAAACATGTAATAATAAAAACTATTATAAAATATTTTAACTTACTCTTTTCTCACCAAGTCTTTGAAATCTGGTTGTTTATTACTCTTACAGCACATTGTAATTCAAACTATATATGTTTCAAGTTTTCAATAGCCACATGGTTAGTGGCTACCTGTTGAACGGCACTGGTCTGGAAGAGGGGTGAAAAGGGAAGATAAAAGAAAGAGAGGAAAGAGAGCAAATGGGAGAGGCAAAGTGCTAGTGTAATGTGGTGAAAACCAAGGCAATAGTATATCTAAAAAAATAGAGTGTTAAAAGGGTCAATTGACTTCAGACTTTGCCACTCTAAAAGGTATTTTTCGCCTAAAATCTCATAGTTCTGTCATATTTTGGAAAGCCTGAGTTGACGTCACCATCAACTCTTTAGTTCCTGTCTCATTCTTCTCAATTTTAGCATTACACCTCTTCAAAAGCAGTCTATACTTGCTGCTTTCATTGACTATCTTTAATTGCCTGCAACCTAACTTTTCTTCCCACCATTTTGTATAACTGGACTCTCTCGTGACCTATCCATCAAGTCAAATTATCTTTCCATATCTCTTTTTCTCCTTTCGTTTTTAAAATAACAACTTTTAACCTTCCCTTATTCTTAAAACTTTCTTTTCCTCTCAACGTGGACATTTGTTGAAGTACTATCTCTGACCATTTCTTCTCTCTTAGAAAACATTAACTCATTAATTTGGGAGCTGGATGAAGCTCGCTCCCAAATCTTCATTTTTTGCCCTAATCACTACATGTAACTGATGTTTGTGAGATAGTTTCATAATATCTAACCATTGCCTCAAACTCACCATGTGTGAAAAGGAAATTACTTTGTACCATAAAGGAACTTTTTCTCCTGACTCTCCCAGGTAGTCAGGATGTAGGAAACAGGTCAGAAAGAGCATCCCTGAGGATGCTTCCATAAGCTGAGGCTGGAGTGTATTTAGGAATTAGCTGGATAACAGAGAAAGAAAGAGGGAAATAGCATTCTAGGTCATAGATATCCTTTGTTCACCAGAATGTTCTTTCATGCCTTTATTCAACAAAGAAAGTCAACTGCATCTTATGAGCCACACACTGTGCTGGTTTTTCTTGGAGCTTATGTCTAGTGGTGGAGAGAGACACATTAAATGAATCATGACCACTATATGAAGTGCTGTGAAGAAAAGTATGGGAACATACAATAAATAGAATTACCCTAGTCTGGGAGTGGGGCAGGGACAGCTTCCCAGAGGAAACAGCATATAAGCTGAGGCCTTGAGAGTAAATGAATCAATCAGGTAATATGGGAAGAAGTGAGACAAATGACATTTATGCCATAGATAGCATTTGGGGGCTTTGAATTGGAGCCCAGTGAGTTCTGGGAACTGATGAGCCAGTTAAATTAGGGGAAGGGTGGTAGCAAATGAAGTTAGGACAAGAGTCAGGGATCAAATATCACAGGGCCTTGTAGTACAGGGTCGAGACTCCCAAGTGTATCACAAGAGCAAGGGGGAGACATTCAATATCTCTAGGCTCCACTCCTCAGTACCATCTGTGGCGCTACCATTATGTTCACTCTCTATAGCCAACTTGTTATCCAGTCAACAAGTTCCATGGATTCTTCCCTAATAAGGTCTCTCATGCCAGTCATTTCTACTGCTTTTGCTTAGTACTGTATCCTTATGATTCGCATCTCATATGTTTCAAAGCCATAAAATACCATAACAAACATTGTTTTGTACCATGACATTGAGCTGGTACCACAGAAAAAGGTTGAAATTTTGCCTCATGAATCCATTAAGAGAGCTTGGTCACCTCAGTGAAGAATTCTGTCAAGATAGAAACACTTATGCGAGACAACCAAGAAAAGTTTCATTAATAGTGGATACTTTAAAGACATTATAAAATGTTATTATGCTTAATAGTATTTTTGCTGTGATTATTGCTGTCTTATTTAATGTTCTTGTGTCTTTTCATTTTTTTTTTTTTTGAGACAGAGTCTCACTTTGTTGCCAGGCTAGAGTGAGTGCTGTGGAGTCAGCCTAGCTCACAGCAACCTCAAACTCCTGGGCTCAAGCAATCCTACTGCCTCAGCCTCCCAAATAGCTGGGACTACAGGCATGAGCCACCATGCTCGGCTAATTTTTTTGTATACATATTTTTAGTTGGTCAATTAATTACTTTCTATTTTTAGTAGAGACAGGGTCTTGCTCAGGCTGGTTTTGAACTCCTGGCCTCGAGCAATCCACCCACCTTGGCCTCCCAGAGTGCTAGGATTACAGGCATGAATCACCACGCCCGGCCTCTTTTCATTTTTTTTAGATTGTAGTGCTAAAATATCTAATATTTTTAGATTGTAGTGCTAAAATATCTAATAAAAACACAAAAATAAGAATCATCACTTTATTGTCTCATATTTAGACTATTATGATAGCTCCGCATGTAATGGCTCTTTGTCTTGCTTATATCCATTTTTTATACAGGTACTTCTCGTATTGTGTTTCAGAGATACTGCTTTTTTCTTTTTTTCACAAATTGAAGGTTTATGACAACCTTATGTTGAGCAACTGGCATCATTTTTCCAACAGTGTATGCTCACTTTGTGTCTCTGTGTTACATTTTGGTAATTCTCACAATATTTCTTACTTTTTTGTTATTATTCTCTGATGTGATGATCCCTGAAATCAAGGATCTTTGATATTACTATTGTAATTGTTTTGGGGCACTAAAAATCATGTCCATATAAGACTATGAACCTAATTGATAAATACTGTGTCTTGACTGCTCCATGGACTGGCTGTTCTCCCATGTCCCTCCCCTCAGACCTCTCTATTTCCCGAGAAATAAAAATATTAAAATTAGGCCAATAAATAACACTACAGTGGGCTTTAAGTCTTTAAGTGAAAAGAGTCACACATCTCACATTAAATCAAAAACTAGAAATAGCTTATTGAGGAAGGCACATGGAAAGCTGAGATAGGCTGAAAGCTAAGCCTGTTGTGCTAAACAGCTAGTTAAGTTGTGAATACAAAGGAAAATCTCTTGAAGGAAATTAAGAAATTAAAAGTGCTACTCCAGTGAACACATGAATGATAAGAAAGAAAAACAGCTTTACTAATGATAAGGAGCATGTTTTAATGGTCTGGATAGAAGATCAAACTAGCCACAACATTCCCTTAAGCCAAAGCTTAATACAGAGCAATGTCCTAACTCTCTTCAATTCTATGAAATCTGAGAGACGTGAAGAAACTTCAGAAGAAATGTTGGAAGGTAGCAGAGGTTGGTTCATAAGGTTGAAAGAAAGAAGCCATCTACTTATGGCTTCTTTAAACCATACTTAATTAGACTACAGTATAATGTAAATCTAACTTTTATATGCAGTAGAAACCAAAATAGTTTATATATTTGTATCTCCTGAAGACATCTACATATATGGCTCTTTGTCTCCAGGAACTTTCTACAACGGCTAAACTCGTGAGCTACCGGACTTGGCCACAGGCCTTCCTGCCTTTTCTTTTAACTTTTATCAGCCAGCCCACTCTGCTACTTACTCATTTTCTCCTTAAATCTGCTGCCGTGGCCTGTTTGCAGGACGGGGGATAAACACAGAACACAAAAAGACACATAGACACACACAAAGACGGTTATAAGACTGCAGTGCCGAAAGCACCAGTCGTTTTATTTTTATACCCTAAAAAATCAAAGTTACTTCCTTGTACGTGACCACCCAGGCATTGCAGCAATGGCCATACATTCCAGAACACATAGCCTAAGGGCACAGATGTTCCTGGACTCAAGGTTTCCAGGCAGTTGCTCAAGGCACCAGGCATAGATCACAGACCAAGATTAGCAAGGTTGGGCAAGGCAGCCACAGGGGGCATTTTTCGTCCCCAGCTCCTCTTAGGCTGAGCCTGTCTTAGGTTGTCCCTCCCTTGAGGGATTTTACCCGTCATTGACTAACCAGCTATCTTATGGGGCTAAGCAGCAATCAAAGGAACAATGTGCTTATTGTGTGGCCTCCAGGCCTCCACTTATCATGGGTCTGGGCAGTTCTTGCCTCAATGCAGAAACTCAGGCCTATTGTTATGCCTCTAGGCAGCAACCTTGTCTGGAGCACATTACTCTTAAATGTTCTGGGCAGGGCATGTACATTACTCACTAAATTTAATTCTTAAACCAAGAAAGTATAATGTCAGTCCCCAACAATCTGCCTTGAGCATAATTGATCTTTAGTGGTTTTCTTGGTTATTTGGGTTAGAACTCTGTGTCAGTAGGTGCTATGATGAACATACTTTCGCTGCCCATTGCCCCTGGGCTACCCTGTAGGTCACATGCAGACAGTTCCTCTAAAGGCTGACTCAGGCTGTTGTATCTCTCTCCCTGATGATGTTCTCTGCCCATGCAAATGCACTTGGCTTTGGAAAGGGCTCAGGATGAAATCATCAGAAATTAACACTCTGGGAATGATCCTCAACCAGTGAAAAATGGGGGTGGTGGATAAGTACCCTGACTTTCTCAGTCATTGGTTGGCCAATTTTGAGGTGTGTTTTATACTATCTTTCAGAAGGTCTCTAATTTCTTGTAGATATAACCTGTTCATTAATACAACATTTATGGGCTTTATTCCTTTCTCTGTCTCACATTTTTATTTCTCATCATGCTTCTTAAGATTCCTTCCCACATAAAGTTCCTGCACCTATATTCTTGTCTCAGAGTCTGCTACTAGAGAAACTCAAATTAAGATGGGACCTTACGACAAGTTCACCACTACTTTTTCTCACATTTTCCTATTCAAACCCTAATTATCCAATTGGCATGTTATCTCCCTGAGGGTGAAACTTTGGGGATTTGTTGTTATTATGTAATATTTGTACAGGCTTAAGTCCTCCATAAAAGCAGCCATTGTTTATGAGTGCTTTTGTAGTTTGAAGCCCTCACAACATTTTCCAAGAAAAAAAAAGGAATATTTATTGAATAAATTATTATGGTTTGATGGTGCTAAGAGGAGTTCAGACCCAATCCACTTCAAGGTCCTTCACTAGAGGGTCCATACCATTTTAAAGCTGAAGAATGTATAGGTTTTTTAAATGAAATAAACCTTTGTTATAGACTATCTGGGGGACAGGGCACTAGGGTAATTTGCCTAACATTATACTGTTGTCATTTTGTTTAATTAAAAAAGGGCTTGTTATCAGCTTTCTGGAGAGATTTTCTAGGGTTCTTTGTTTCATATAATGAAAGTGCGATCCTTGAAGAAGAAACTCAAGCTCTTCCTCTAATGATGTCTCTGGGCCAAAGGGATGCCTCAATACAAATGCTCTTCTCATTCTGTCACACCACCTTACCTTTATCAGAAATCCCTATATATTTCCTAATAATGCCCATTGTGCACTGTTTGCCAGTGCAACAAAACCTGTTTACAGTTATGGAACTTGTCCAATTTCCAGTCTCTAAGGGGCTAAACTTTTAATAAAGTCTCCAGCGAGGACATTCAGGTTTACTAAAAGTTTCACTGAATATCATTAATTTAGGCAAATCTCCCCAGCTAACCAGTTAAAGCTAAAATTAATCAAGTCATACACAGATTTAATGATTCTCAGTGAGTGTAATTTCTTTTCCAAGTATAGTACCCAAGAAGATCTTCAATATATTTAGCCTGGAGTTAAAAAGAAACAAAAGCAAAAAGGAGAAGTACCTGTAGACTATGCTGTTTAATCTATTTTGGTGTTCTCTATCAGAATCTGTTATTTATATTAATATTGATATAAATATCACTATTTGTATAGTATACCAAAATATTGATGTAAATATATGGATATAAATATCAAGTTATTTACATTTATGATCTTGATGATGGAGACAGCAGCCAAGTCTGAGGTGAAAGAGTGAAAAGGATTTTCCATTTGGTACTTTTTGGGGAAAGCCCATAGTTTTTTTCTTCTTTTTTTTCTTTGTGTGTGTGTCTGTGTATATGCATGTTTTTGTTGTTGTTTGCTTGTTTGTTTATACTTTGCTTCCAATTAGTGTAAACAGATTCTCCTGACTCCTCTCCCTAATTACCAAGGGCCTTTCAGCCGTCGGATCCTGAGCTCACAGCTGGAGCTTGATGTATTTTATAAAAATTAAGATAAAATACACATGGAATACAATGTACAAATCTTGTGTGTTTCAGTGAATTTTTACCTATTTATTTGCCTTGCGATGTAATCACCACTGAAATCAGCCTTAGCTGTAGATGTCCTCTCAGGCACTTTCCTTCATTTTGTAGCTCCCTCTTCTGTCTGTCTCACTTTTCCATTTTCCCTCTTCCCATCTCTATGTCTGTCCCTATAATTGCCCATTTTCCTACCTTCTCCACATCACTCTCTACTTACAGCAGTTCTCTCTGGTTCTATGCTTCCCTTTGTTCTCCTACTTTGTCTCACTTTCAGTAGCATAGGTGTATCCAGAAGCTCTTAGATCCATTACAGTTTGTTGCTTGACTTTATTCCTTGCCACTCTAGGTTTCTGCTGAAGCTCTGATTGGGCCCATTATCAAAGCACTTCTAGAGAGGGTGAAGTGGGATGACTGTCATTCACTACTGCAAACCCACAGTGCTTGGGAGAAACAGTCCAGACACAGATTCCATCACACTGACTCAAGTTGGCTTTCAAATCAGAGGATCAGATGCTGAATAAAGCCAGCTTGACTCTGTCTGGACATGTAAATCTGACACTGGCATAAAAAACAGTAAGTGAAAGTAGGTTTATAGACAGAAAAGAAATGGCGGTATTTACCAGTTCATTATGTATTTATATTTTCAAAATGGAAAGTTTTATTATAAAATTATTTTTATATACATTCCCAGAAAAAGAAACAAGAGAAGACACACAAATTAGAAATGTATGAAAAGGAAATTAAAATAAAAATATGTGAACTATACATATCTGGTGGCTAACTAAAAATGGCTAATATTAACATTTTAATGTATATCTTCCCAGAATTATTTCTCATATTCCTTTATAAGCTTGTAATCATTTTGGAAAGGGCATTTTAACTTAACAATATAGTGCAGAAATTTGTCCATATCAACAAGTAAAAATTTGCATCATAATTAAATGTTATCAATATGCACCACTATTTTAAATTCATTCCTTTTTAATGGGTATCTTGTTTAATTCCATTTTTCCTATTATATATAAGCTCCTAATTAATATCCATTAAGTATATCCTAGTTCAATTCTCTAGTCCAATAGGAATAAAATGTTTAGATCAAATTATATGAATTTTAAAGATTTTGATTTATTTTGCTAATGCACTCTGCAGAAAGAGCTGAGAATCTGCATTCTTTCTGGAGAGTGTCAATGTGGGAAAAGTCTCTGCTCCATTAATCCACCAACAAACTGGCTATCATTAGTACTCTCTAATTTTTGCCAAACTAATAGTTCCTATTTTCCCTCACCCTCAAAAAAATAAAATAGATAAAGCCTCTTAAGGTCCTAATTTCCTTAATTTAAATTTAAATAAGTTGAAAATATTTTAAAGACTTGTTTGCCATTTCTATTTCTTCTTTTGTAAATGCCTATTGGTCTCTCTTTTATTCAGATGTTTACTTTTTTCATGTTGATTTGTAAGGGTTTCTTATGCATCAGAGTTGTTAATCTTTTTCTTTCTCCCATAAATGCCCTAAATATTTTTCTTGTATTATTATTTGACTGTTAATTGTTTACAATTTTTTATCATATAGAAATTTTAAAATTTTACATAGTCACTGTACGAGGGTATACTCAGGAAAACAGAGCCCTTGCCATCTAGATAAATAGAGCAAACACAATTCAGGAAATGGTTACAAAGGGCTGAAAAAGCAAAAAGTCAAACAAGGCCATCCAGAGATTGCAAGTTCCTATAGGGAGGAGTGGTGTTAACAGAACTCAAGATTTTGACCTTAAGAGAAGTTATCCTGTAAAAGATGGAATCATTGTGGAGATACAGCTAAGAGCTGGAGACACTGCCTCTAGTAGACAAAGGTAGAAGAAATATTGTGGCTTATTTCCTCCCACTCTGTAATTTCTTATCAGTGTCTTCCATTGGGAACACCTAGCCAGAAGTCATTTGAAAGGAATTTGGGGAAATATATTTTACAGAGGCAATTTGATTGTGACACAAAACACACCAGGGGAAGTTGGAAAATTGATTGAGGGCAAACAGGCAAATTATCAAGAGAATCACATACATCAATTATTCTATTGAATTATTCTATAGAATTATTCTATTCTATAATTTCTGGCTTTTGTGTCTTGTTAATAAAGCCCTTTGCTTTCCCAAGATTATTTTTTTCTATTTGTATTTAATTTTGAGTCTTATATTTTTTGTCTACATAAAATATATTTCAGTGTAAGATGTGAATAGTGATACAACTTTATTGCTAAATGATAGGGTAGTTGTCCCAACATATGATTTATCTATTAATTTCAATTAGACCTTTGTCATATTTAGAATGTTTAAAGGATTATTTCTATACTTTTTACTTAGTTCCACGTATGTGTTGCAGAAGCCAAATTTCAGGTAAATGTGGCCAAAAGTTTGGGGAAATCCCTTCTTCTACCCAATACCCATTTACAGGATAGAGGCTCTACCTTGGGCATAGCATGACAAGAATACTGGGACCCTGATTATACTTGCCCACAGCTCATTTGTAAGGCAGATGTTGCACACTTGGAGAGCAAGCTGAGAAAATAAGAACCTACTGTCCCCAACTAATACCTGCTCCTAAAACAACGGTATCACTCAGAGAGAAGCAGGCCACTGTTCCCACCCAGGTCTGGGAATCTAGTCTCAAAGATTTTCCCAGAGTAAACTAAAGGCCTTAAAAACAATGGTCTCCAAAGGGCTCCATAAAGAAACTGACTTTATTTGAAACAGAGTATAAAGAAAGTCTAAGGTTGCTCTTAAAATCAATAAAGGTTTGGGTGAAAGGTAATTGGATGGAGATTGATGGAATTATCAGCTAAACTGTAAGCCAGCTGGTTTGCCTAAGAGAATCCAGAAGGGAGAAAGCTGGGAGGAGCCTGCCTGGGGTCAGATTCTGTTTTGTTAATCCATCACACCTATCTACATCTTTTAAGTGGAACATTTTGTTAATTTATATTCAAAATTAATACTTACATGTGAGGTTCTCTTTCTTTCATAATTTTATTACCTAGTTGCTTTGTGTCTCAATTGCATAATTATTTTATAAGACCTATGGCTTTTATGCCTTCAAGTGTTTTTAATGATGTTGAGTATCAACCTTTTAGTTCCGTGTTTCAGAGTCCTTTGAACGTTTTTTGTAGGGCTGGTCTGGTGGTAGCAAATTCCCTTAGTGTTTGCATATCTGGGAAAGATTTTATTTCTCTTTCATTTATGAAGCTTAGTTTAGCAAGATACAAAATTCTTGACTGACAGTATTTTGTTTAAGAAAACTGAAAATAATACCACAGTCCCTCCTGGCTTCCTGTTTTTGTAAGATTTCTGCTGAGAAGTCTGCTGTTAATCTGAGACAGTTTCCCTCATAGGTAATTAAATGCTTTTCTTTTGGTGCTGTTAGGATTTTTCCATCACACTAACTTCAGACAGTAACATCACTGTATTCCTTGGTGGTGTCCTTCTTGCAATATACCTTCCTGCTGTTCGCTAAGCTTCTTGTGTCTGGATATCTAACTCTCTTGCAAGACCAGACATTTTCCTCAATTATTCCCTCAAATAGATTTTCCACTTTTGCTTTTTATTCTTCTCTCTCAGGAATACCTATGACTTCTAGGTTTGTATGCTTTACATAATCCCATATTTCTTGAAGACTTTATTTTAAAAATTCTTTTTAAGACACCTGCACTTGAATGTTTATAGCAGCACAATTCATAAATTGCAAGGCTGTGGAAACAGCCCAAGTGCCCATCAATCCAAGAATGGATTAATAAAATGTGGTATATGTATACCATGGAGTACTACTCAGCTCTAAGACACAAAGTGATATAGCACATCTTATATTTTCCTGGTTAGAGCTGGAACCCATACTACTAAGTGAAGTATCCCAAGAATGGAAAAACAAGCACCACATATAATCACCAGCAAACTGGTATTAACTGAGCAGCACCTAAGTGGACACATAGGTACTACAATAATAGGATATTGGACAGGTGGGAGGGGGGAAGGCGGTAGGTATATACATACATAATGAGTGAGATGTGCATCATCTGGGGGATGGTCACGCCGGAAACTCAGACTTGTGGGAGGAGAGGGGGAAGGGCATTTATTGAAACCTTAAAATCTGTACCCCCATAATATGCCAAAATAAAAAACAAATAAAAAAAATAAATAAAAGAAAATGGACCTGCTAAAAAAAAATTCTTTTTAAAAAGTTTTTTTTTGTTTGTTTGTTTTTTGTCTCACTGGGTTAATTTGAAATACCATCTTCAAGCTCTGAAATTCTTTCTTCTACCTGGTCTATTCTTTTATTAGAACTTTATTTTTTTATTTTAGTGCATTATGGGGGTACAAGTGTTAAGGTTATGTGTATTGCCCATGCCCCACTTCTCCCCTCAAGTCAGAGCTTCAAGCGTGTCCATCCCCCAAACATTGCACATCTTACTCGTTGTGTTTGTATATATCCATCCCCTCCTCCCCCCTCCCACCTGCCTGACACATGATAAATGTGATTCCTATATGTCCACTGAGGTGTTGATCTGTTAATACCAATTTGCTGGTGAGTACATGTGGTGCTTGTTTTACCATTCTTGAGATACTTCATTTAGTAGAATAGGTTCCAGCTCTATCCAGGAAAATACAAGAGGTGCTATATCGCCATTGTTTCTTAAAGCTGAGTAGTACTCCATGGTATACATATACCACATTTTATTAATCCACTCATGTATAGATGGGGACTTGGGTTGTTTCCACAGCTTTGCAATTGTGAATTGTGTTGCTATAAACATTCGAGTGCAGGTGTCTTTTTCATAAAGTGACTTTTGATCTTTTGGGTAGATGCCCAGTAGTGGAATTGATGGATCAAATGGTAGATCTACTTGTATCGTTTTGAGTTATCTCCATATTGCTTTCCACAGAGGTTGAACTAGTTTGCAGTCCCGCCAGCAGTGTAGGAGTGTTCCTATCTCTCCGCATCCACACCAACATTTGTTGCTTTGGAACTTTTTGATAAAGGCCATTCTTACTGGAGATAAGTGGTATCTCAT
>VSMD01121700.1:0-10223 GCA_008750895.1 Mirza zaza
CTACATTTACTTTTTTTTTTTTTTGAGACAGAGTCTCACTTTGTTGCCCAGGCTAGAGTGAGTGCCATGGCGCCTCGCTCACAGCAACCTCAAACTCCTGGGCTCAAGCAATCCTGCTGCCTCAGCCTCCCAAGTAGCTGGGACTACAGGCATGTGCCACCATGCCCGGCTAATTTTTGCTATTGGCCAATTAATTTCTTTCTATTTATAGTAGAGATGGGGTCTCGCTCTTGCTCAGGCTGGTCTCGAACTCCTGAGCTCAAACGATCCGCCCACCTCAGCCTCCCAGAGAGCTAGGATTACAGGCGTGAGCCACTGCGCCCGGCCTACATTTACTTTTAAAACTGTGTTTGTGAAACTGCTATCAGGCTGGGCGTGGTAGCTCATGCCTATAATCCTAGCACTCTGGGAGGCTGAGGCAGGAGGATCGCTCAAGGTCAGGAGTTTGAAACCAGCCTGAGTAAGAGTGAGACCTTGTCTTTACTAAAAATAGAAAGAAATTAATTGGCCAACTAAAAATACATAGAAAAAATTAGCCGGGCATGGTGGCACATGCCTGTAGTCCCAGCTACTCGGGAGGCTGAAGCAGAAGGATCACTTGAGCCCAGGAGTTTGAGGTTGCTGTGAACTAGGCTGATGCCAGGGCACGCACTCTAGCCTGGGCAACAAAGTGAGAATCTGTCTCAAAAAAAAAGAAACTGCTATCAAATTTTTCATTATGTTTGGTTTTGGAGATTTCTTGAGTTATTAATATTTCACCTGTTGAGAATTATGTTCATTCTGGTACCAAATTAGAAATAATTTACATTCTTGGTAATTGTGGCCCAGTGTGTTAGTTGTCATTTCAAAAACTAAAGTTATTTTGTGAAATAGGCTGTTCAGGAAAAGGAGCAGTATCAAGTTGCTAACCATGAATTTTTTGTTACCAGTGCTCCCCCTCCTGGTCTCAATAGGACAGTGTTCTTGGTGGTCACCCTGTAGCATACAAAGTCAATATTAAAATCTTTAGTTGTTTAATCTCCTCAGGGATTGCTTTATGGAAGCAAATTCAGAAAAGATAACTAATGCTATGTGGAAATGTGCATTTAATTTTCTCTGATCCATGTATATGAAACCTCAGTGTCAATTTTTACCTCACGGTAGACATTTAAGAAATTCATTAGTAATAAGAAAGCTATATATTGAATATTCACTATTTGCAAAGCACTGTCCTGAGCACTTTACTTGTATACATTTGATGAGTTGGAAATTATTATTTCCTTTTTATAGTTGCAGAAACAGTCTCAGAAAATTGTCAGGGTTTCACCGTTAAGTGGCAGAGCTCATATTGAAACACAGGTGTTTCCAAAAACCTGTGATTCCAAAATATATCATTCTCAATGCTAGGCTTTTTGCCTACATGTGCCAAATAAGTGTTTAAAAAGAAGTTTCTCTTTTTTAGTTTTAACCTTCAGAGTGAGCACCTTTACACACACACACACAAACACATACAGCTATTGCTTAAAGATTTTTTTTTAAACTTCCCTGTTTTACGTACCTTCTCTTAATGTGACATTTTCTGTTTATAGAGAGAGCTATCCAAAATCACGAATGCCTAGGGCACAGAGCTACCCAGATAACCATCAGGAATTTTCAGGTTAGATTTTATAAATTCTAAACATTGAAATGTTTATGTCATTGGATAATGTTTTGTCTAGGCGGGAGAGGGGAGATTTTTGATAAATAAAAATCTGTAAATGTGCTTTTCATTATTAAAAATATTTGACTTTTTAATAACATGATTGTATTATATGTTTCTTAGCAGATTATGATAACCCTATCTTTGAGAAATTTGGAAAAGGAGGAACATATCCAAGAAGGTATCATGTTTCATATCATCATCAAGAGTATAATGACGGTAAGTTTCTGGCAATTTGACCACAACAGTTTTTTAAAAGTCTCAAAAATAATAAATATAAATTTTTAAAAAAATCTCATATTTGTTTAATACTGTTAGAAATAAATTTGTTCCTAAATTACTTAGTTTTCTGGTTAAAACAGCTTTTCTGAGGAGAGTGGGTTATAATTAAAACTATAATGATATTTTAATTTTGTGTCAACTTATCTCATAATACTTATCTTTCCCTTAAAAGGAGTAATTTTTAAATGGTATTAATTAGAAAATTACTCCTTGATGATGAAATTCATATTTGCATTATCTCTTTTTTTTTTTTTTTTTGAGACAGAGTCTCACTTTATTGCCCAGGCTAGAGTGAGTGCCGTGGCGTCAGCCTAGCTCACAGCAACCTCAAACTCCTGGGCTCAAGCAATCCTGCTGCCTCAGCCTCCCAAGTAGCTGGGACTACAGGCATGCGCCACCATGCCCGGCTAATTTTTTCTATATATATTAGTTGGCCAATTAATTTCTTTCTATTTATAGTAGAGATGGGGTCTCGCTCTTGCTCAGGCTGGTCTCGAACTCCTGAGCTCAAGCAATCCTGCTGCCTCAGCCTCCCAAGTAGCTGGGACTACAGGCATGCGCCACCATGCCCGGCTAATTTTTTCTATATATATTAGTTGGCCAATTAATTTCTTTCTATTTATAGTAGAGATGGGGTCTCGCTCTTGCTCAGGCTGGTCTCGAACTCCTGAGCTCAAATGATCCGCCCACCTCGGCCTCCCAGAGAGCTAGGATTACAGGCGTGAGCCACCGCGCCCGGCCTGCATTATCTCTTTAAGAAAAAAAACTTGCTACCTATAAACTTTCAAATCTTTGTTTTATATTTTGAAATCATTATTGGAAATGAGAGTAAAATATTTTTTCTCCTTTCTATCTAAAAGTGAGGGGATTCTTTTATATGATTTGTGTTTTGCCATAAGAGATTATTTGGATTCAGATCCTCTTTATTTTTTCCCTCCCAGTCCTTGCTGTTTCAAATACTTTTAAAGCATAACATATTAATAAAAGGTATAAGGTAATTCTCTTTTCATTTTTTAGGTCGTAAAACTTTTCCAAGAGCTAGAAGGACCCAGGGGACCAGCTTCCGGTCTCCTGTGAGTTTCAGTCCTACTGATCACTCCTTAAGCACTAGTAGTGGAAGCAGTATTTTTACCCCAGAGTATGATGATAGTCGAATAAGAAGAAGGGGAAGTGACATAGACAATCCTACTCTGACCGTAATGGACATCAGCCCACCCAGCCGTTGTAAGTAATAAAAATTGGCATAGTGAAATATAAAGCAAAACTTTTGCGGAATTTTACAGTATTAAAAGGAATAAATACCTAGTGAGTCCTCAGGGTGAGATGAATTCCTCAAAAGAGGTAATGATGCTGTTTCTAAAAATGGCTGGAATGTCAGGAATAAAGCATGGTATCACTGCTAAAGATAATTCTGTCTTTTGCTTTTATTAGGAAAATGGTTAACAACCAGTCATTTTTTCATCCATTCAGTCTATATATCCTCGTTGAGTGCCTAGCACTGAGATTTTAAACATGACCTCTAAGACAGTCTAATGGGGAGAATGATATATAGAGAAATAATTATAGTATAGCATTTAAACTAAATCTTTTTTTTTTTTTTGAGACAGAGTCTCACTTTATTGCCCAGGCTAGAGTGAGTGCCGTGGCGTCAGCCTAGCTCACAGCAACCTCAAACTCCTGGGCTCAAGCAATCCTGCTGCCTCAGCCTCCCAAGTAGCTGGGACTACAGGCATGTGCCACCATGCCCGGCTAATTTTTTCTATATATATTAGTTGGCCAATTAATTTCTTTCTATTTATAGTAGAGATGGGGTCTCGCTCTTGCTCAGGCTGGTCTCGAACTCCTGAGCTCAAACGATCCGCCCACCTCAGCCTCCCAGAGAGCTAGGATTACAGGCTTGAGCCACCGCGCCCGGCTTAATCTTAAATGTGGCTAGAAATTAACTAGTTAAGGAGCTAACAGGTGTAAGAGGCCATGGCATATTCTGAAAATTGGGAGTAGTTCATTTTGGGGGTGATGTCAGGGATCTTACTTGAGACACTAGCAATAGGCCTACAGTGGTAACTAAGACCACATTCCAAAGTATTTGGACTCTATCATGTAAGCAGTGCATACAGAGATTCTTGTTCAAAGGTACTTATTGCAGCACAATTTACATACCTGAATTCCTCTTTTCTGTGCTAGTATTGTCATAGTTTATTTTACATCTCTAACTCCATGCTACATTGCTGCTATTTTTGCTTTAGAGAGCTTTCATTTAAAATGATTAAAAATAAGAGAAGAATGTCTTTTATATATACCTTCAGTTTATCTATTCTTCTTCTTCTTCTTCTTTTTTTTAGAGACAGAGTCTGTCTTTGTTTCCTGGATGTGACAGCAGTGGCATGATCATAGCTCATAGCTCACTGCAACCTCAAACTCCTGGGCTTAAGTGATCCTCCTGCCTCAGTCTCCCAAGTAGTCGGGACTATAGGCACACGCCACAACACCCAGCTAATTTTTCTATTTTTTGTAGAGATAGGGTCTCGCTGTGTTGCTCAGGCTGGTCTTGAACTCCTGACCTCAAATGATCTTCCCTCCTCAGTCTCCCAAAGTGCAAGGATTAGCAGCTATGACACCCGGAACCCTTCTGAGTCTGTTCATGATCCTATTGAAAGAATTCTTTATTTCTATTACTGTTTTTTATTTGAAGCATTTTTGTTTGCCTCTTGCAGTTCCCATCTCTCTGCTGAAATTCTCTGTCTGTTCATGCATGTTTTGTCTACCTTTTCCATTAGGACCTTTTACATATTAATCATAGGTATTTTAAATTTTCTGTCTGAATCTCTTGAGTCTGATTGTGTTGATTGCTTTCTCTTTTGATTTTTTTTTTTTTGTTTGCTTTTTTGTGTGTCTTATAATTTTACTTTGAATGCCAGACATCGAGTATAGAACAACAGAGACTGAGGTAAATAGAATTTAGGCCTGGAAATAGGCACAGATGATCTGCTAGGCAATTATTGTGGGAGTTTGAGTGAATCTAGTCAGGAGTTGTGGTGGGTTTGGATTTTGTTGTGGCTACAGTCCCTGTGCACTACTGACTTCAGGTTCCTCTAGTTACCTTGTGCTGGTTTACTAGAGGGATTTTCTTTTTTTTTTTGAGACAGAGTCTCACTTTGTTGCCCAGGCTAGACTGAGTGCCGTGGCGTCAGCCTAGCTAACAGCAACCTCAATCTCCTGGGCTCAAGCAATCCTGCTGCCTCAGCCTCCCGAGTAGCTGGGACTACAGGCATGCATCACCATGCCCGGCTAATTTTTTCTATATATATTAGTTGGCCAATTAATTTCTTTCTATTTATAGTAGAGATGGGGTCTCACTCTTGCTCAGGCTGGTTTCGAACTCCTGAACTCGAGCAATCCCCCCACCTCGGCCTCCCAGAGTGCTAGGATTACAGGCGTGAGCCACCATGCTGGCCTAGAGGAATTTTCTTAATGGTCCTGCTCCTCCACCCTCAGCCTTTGGCCTTCCTGTGTGCCTACTTCTCAGAGAGGGAGGGCCATCTCTCTGTGCCCTTGTCCCTTTCTGGGTAGATTGCTGTTACTTTTTTTTTTTTTTTTTGAGACAGAGTCTCACTTTATTGCCCAGGCTAGAGTGAGTGCCGTGGCGTCAGCCTAGCTCACAGCAACCTCAAACTCCTGGGCTCAAGCAATCCTCCTGCCTCAGCCTCCCAAGTAGCTGGGACTACAGGCATGTGCCACCATGCCCGGCTAATTTTTGCTATTGGCCAATTAATTTCTTTCTATTTATAGTAGAGATGGGGTCTCGCTCTTGCTCAGGCTGGTCTCGAACTCCTGAGCGCAAACGATCTGCCCACCTCGGCCTCCCAGAGAGGTAGGATTACAGGCTTGAGCCACGGCGCCCGGCCTATTGCTGTTACTTTTTAGCCTAATATAGGGGAGGCAGAATGGAGGGTTCTCTGTTATCCTGTCCACCTTAAGTCTTAGGCAGGCTTAATTTCCCTGGTTCTCAGAGATGGGCTTTCTCAGGGATCCTGCCCATCTTCTAGGAGTAGGAGAACTCTAATGGTCAAGGCCAGAGAGGGTTTCCAGCCCCTCTTTCAGGGATAAAGTTTTCTTTCTTTTCTATTCCCCTAGCATCAGTGGGTTTTTACCCGTAACCTGGTATCAACAGGTTTTTACTGCTCTTCCTCCAGCAGTTTAAGGCTCTTAATAGGGGAGAAGGCTTTGGGAGGAGCTTTCTACCTTTCCCATAATAGTGGGCCATTCCCCTTCTCTAGGCCTCAACCACCAAGGGAGGCCTTCTCTGGTCTCTTGCTCCTGTACATAGTAGAGGTCCACAGATAAGACTTTGAGCAGGTGTGAACTCACCTTTGTATCTCCCAAAGGTTCAAAATGCTTACCAACTCACACTTGTTAAAAATGGAGCTGAGTTCTTCTGACCTACTTATGTGATTCTTTCTCTGTTCTCTGCCCCAAGTGAGCCAGTGCTTTTGTTCCATCTCTTCTGGGTTTTCATTAGATGTCAGGCTACTTGGTTGCCGTACAATCTTTTTTTTTTTTTTTGGAGACAGAGTCTCACTTTGTTGCCCAGGCTAGAGTGAGTACCATGGCGTCAGCCTAGCTCACAGCAACCTCAAACTCCTAGGCTCAAGTGATCCTACTGCCTCAGCCTCCTGAGTAGCTGGGACTACAAGCATGCACCACCATGCTTGGCTAATTTTTTCTATATATATTTTTAGTTGGTCAATTTCTTTCTATTTTTAGTAGAGTCGGGGTCTCGCTCAGGCTGGTTTCGAACTCCCGACCTTGAGCAATCCACCCGCCTCGGCCTCCCAGAGTGCTAGAATTACAGGTGTGAGCCACTGTGCCCGGCCCGCCCTACAATCTTATTAATAGTTTTCCAATATGGTCAGTGAAGGTTATAATTTTTAGACTACCCAGATGTCGTTTGCTATTAGGATGGGAGTGATGCTCTTTCTAGCTTTCTATATTGTGGGCAGAAACTGAAAAACTAATTGCAGATATTGTTGTAATAAAGGTTAGAAATAATGCATCTTACAGTTTTTGACATCTTAGATTGAGTGAAAGATGTTACTACATTTGTAATCAGGAAAAAAATCATCTCAGAAAAGTGAGTCATGGGGTTATGAACCCTGTTTGGGTTTAGAATTCTTAGAAAATTGACTAAAGAGAAAAATTTTGAAAGATGGTAACCATTATGAATTTGGATAGTTATGATTTTTCCTTATATTCAGATACATTCAGTTAAGAATATCACTAATACAGTAGACTCATTTCAACCTTAACCATTTGTGTACCATATGACTATTCCATTTTAAGAAAGTGTTCTTTTTCAGCACCTCGAGCTCCAACCAACTGGAGATTGGGCAAACTGCTTGGCCAAGGAGCCTTTGGTAGAGTCTACCTCTGTTATGATGTTGATACAGGAAGAGAATTGGCTGTTAAGCAAGTTCAATTTGACCCAGATAGCCCTGAGACCAGCAAGGTAAAAATATACTGCACAAACTACTTTGTCACATAAAAGAAGCATTTTTACTAAAAAAAAAAAAAATAAAAAAATAACATTCAGTAGGATTTTTGTTATTTTCTTAGTACAAATTATTTGCAAAACAAACAGATGATTAAATATGTTTATCTACTTTGTACTTTTCATACTTTAGTTATATTCCTAATCTGATTTAATGTTGCTTTAGCATGCCATCAAGGAATGTTTAAAAATTTATTGGTTAGAGACTTTAAAATGTTTGCTCCTTGGGAAGTAAAAATTTCAAATGAAATCACCTTGATAGTCTGTGAAGTTATAATTTTTTGGTTTTATTAACAATGTTGAAAAGACTTAATAGCGAGTTCTGTCTTTCAGGAAGTCAATGCACTTGAGTGTGAAATTCAGTTGTTGAAAAACTTGCTGCATGAGCGAATTGTTCAGTATTATGGCTGTTTGAGGGATCCCCAGGAAAAAAAGCTTTCCATATTTATGGAATATATGCCAGGGGTAAGTTAGTACATCTTTTTGAAAATAGGCATTCTATTTAAAATCTTAGTTGACAAAAGAAAAACAAAAATTTTGACTATCGAATGTTAACCCTAGTTAAGGACATTTTGGAAGGGTTTTAAATTAGAACTTGGTAACATTTTATTTTCTATCCTCTTTATATATCTTTGTATTTATTTTTTTTAACTCAATACTGAAATATTCTAAAGTAGGTTATAGACATCATAGCAGTTTTCATCCTCAGATTTCCCTGACTACCATAAAATACCCATTATAGCTATTTATTCAAACCAGGTTCCAGTTCAGGACCACATATTACATTTAATTGTTATGTCCCTTAATTCTCTTTTTATTTAGAACAGTCAATTATATGATACAGATTTGACAAAGAAAACAGGATAGTTGTTCTGTTAACAGTCTCATCTCATGGATTTTTTTTTTTTTTTTTTTTTTTTTTTGTGAGACAGAGTCTCACTTTGTTGCCCAGGCTAGAGTGAGTGCTGTGGTATCAGCCTAGCTCACAGCAACCTCAAACTCCTGGGCTCAAGCAATCTTTCTGCCTAAGCCTCCCGAGAAACTGGGACTACAGGCATGTGCCACCATGCCCGGCTAATTTTTTCTATATATATTAGTTGGCCAATTAATTTCTTTCTATTTATAGTAGAGACGGGGTCTCGCTCTTGCTCAGGCTGGTTTTGAACTCCTGACCTTGAGCAATCCGCCCGCCTCGGCCTCCCAAGTGCTAGGATTACAGGCGTGAGCCACCGCGCCTGGCCCTCATGGATTTTTTAAATTGTATTCTCGGGTTTCGTTTAATTTGTTCGTTTATCTCTTTATTTCCTCTAAACTCCACATTAGATCTAAAATCTAAATTAGATCCCAGTTAAACCTTTTTTATTTTGACACATTATAGATGAAGCTATGTACTTCATGTTGCATCCCATCAGGAGATGTACAGTTTCTGGTGGTTCTACTGTAATGATGCTAAGATTGACTGCTAGATTAAGAGGATTGATGTACTAATTCCTGCATTGTACCGTTTTGTTTTTTCTGTAGACCAGAAAATAATCTGAGGTTTAGCAATAGCACATATGACTATCCATCTCCTTTTCAACCATCCATCTAATGTTTTAAACGCCGGTTAATATAGTCATTGCTCGAGTAAATAATTTCATCAGGAGTTGCAAAATGTGATTTGTGGCCTCTGTCATTCCTTATATTTTATTTTTCATGTTTGTAGTGTACATTCTTATATTTGTAATTTTCAAGATGGTGGTTGGTATATATCCTCATTTAAAAATATGTGTATTCCCATAATTTAAAAGGTAGTCTATGGTAGAAAAAAGAGTTGGTTTATGGGTCTTTATGGGGGTAGCTGATTAGAATTGTATCTACATACAATTGTGTGTACAAAGTTGCATTTTGAGCTTATGGATAAATAAAACTGTGGAGCAATATCTGGTGGTAATATTCTTTTTTTTTTCTTTTTTTTTGAGACAGAGTCTCACTTTGTTACCCAGGCTAGAGTGAATGCGGTGGCATCAGCCTAGCTAACAGCAACCTCAAACTCCTGGGCTCAAGCAATCCTACTGCCTCAGCCTCCCGAGTAGCTGGGACTACAGGCATGCGCCACCATGCCCAGCTAATTTTTTCTATATATATTAGTTGGCCAATTAATTTCTTTCTATTTATAGTAGAGATGGGGTCTCACTCTTGCTCAGGCTGGTTTTGAACTCCTGACCTTGAGCAATCCGCCCACCTCAGCCTCCCAGAGTGCTAGGATTACAGGCGTGAGCCACCGCGCCCGGCCGGTAGTAATATTCTTAACCATCCTCATTGTCACAAGAACAACAGTAAGCTTATTTCTTATCATTATAAATAATTAATCATTTATAGTGACACCATTGTTACTCAGTAGTTATCATTACTACTTATTTATTTTCAAAACTTCTGTTGCAAGGCCGGGCGCGGTGGCTCACGCCTGTAATCCTAGCTCTCTGGGAGGCCGAGGTGGGCGGATCATTTGAGCTCAGGAGTTCGAGACCAGCCTGAGCAAGAACGAGACCCCATCTCTACTATAAACGGAAAGAAATTAATTGGCCAACTAATATATATAGAAAAAAAAATTAGCCGGGCATGGTGGCGCATGCCTGTAGTCCCAGTTGCTTGGGAGGCTGAGGCAGCAGGATTGCTTGAGCCCAGGAGTTTGAGGTTGCTGTGAGCTAGGCTGACGCCACGGCACTCACTCTA